>CATIWO010925271.1:0-22106 GCA_949673435.1 Macaranga tanarius
AAATTTTACAATTTAGTCCAAGTTTGATTTATTAGTCCATTTTCATGCAATTTAATTGGTTAAAGCATTCACACATCCACAATTAAAATAAATAACATAAAAATAAATCATCCAAAGAAAAGGAGGGAGGAGAAATGATTACAACCATTTTGTGCAATATTTAAATAAAATAAAATAAGCTAATGTACAGAACGAAATAAAATAAAATGCAATAAACTAAAGAAATAGAGGGGAGGAGAAATGATTACAATCCCTTTTAATGCAGCTATAATAATAACCAAAACAAATAATCAGCTAAATAACCAATTTAAACGATAGTAATAAAAATATTCACAACTAAAAGAGGTACAAAGGAATAAACAAATAATAGACAAAAATGCAGAAATTAAACATGCAATGAAGATCCATTTTACCCAGAAAATATGAATCAAGCAAAATATAATAAGGGTGCATTTCAGGAAGACGATAAAGCAAGTGTAAGGCCACTCTGAGCCACAGAGGCGCACGCCTCTGCATCACAGGGGTGTGCGCCTCATCGAAAAGGGGCGCACGCCTCGTCATATAAAGGCGCATGGCTAATTAACGGTCAGAAATTCAAAATTGAGTTGCTGCAGTGCAGAGGCGTGCGTGTCTACATAGGGGCGTGCGCCTCTATGAAGGCACGCACGCCCTCTGGTCAAGAACAGAAGACTGACTATATGCCAATAATTCAAAATAACATATCAAATCAATATGCAATGACCGAAAACAAACTAATTGCTTAATGAACACCAAACATAAATACTCGAATGAATCACGTAACAATTTAACAACAAACAATTAAACAAAATAAATTTTAAAAGAAATGAGTAAAAAAAAAAAGATTACTGTGAAGCTTGAATTGAGCGAATTTTGCCCTCAGAAAGTCCAAATTGCTCCTTTTTTTGCTTCTGGTTCGGATTCAGACCACAAATGATTTATTTTGGATTCTCCTTTTTTGTGTTTTTTTTATTTATTTTACCTCTCTCTGTCTTTTCCTTTTCTCTCTCTCTCCCGTTTTTTTCTTTTCTGATTTGCCAACCCCTTTTTCTTTCCAGACTCTCCTCTTTTATCCCTTCCCACTCCTTGTTTTTTTTATTTTATTCTCTCCCATTTACTCCCTCATTAAACTGCCACTAATGGCAGTAAATACAGAACGTGGAGCAGTTGCTCCACGTTCTGTGCGTTATATTTTTTTTTGCTCAAAGTGGCATAGAGGTGTGCGCCTCTATGATGAAAAGGCATGCGCCTCTATGCTGAAGAGGCGTGCGCCTCTATGCTGAAGAGGCGTGCGCCTCTTAAGGGAAAATGAGATTTGATGGGCTTTTATTTGGTTTGGGCTGGTCTGATGGGTTTGGTTTGATGGGCTTAATTTGGTGGGTTTAGAGGGTGTATTTGGGTTTCTCATAAGTAGGCCAAAATCTAATTCCTTTGCTGAGCCAGACTTTCTATCATTTTCATCATTGGGCTTTTGCCTCATGGGCTGGGTCAGACCATGTGTCCACAATAATAATAAAAAGTAGAAAAAAAGGAAAAAATAAGTAGAAAATAAAAATTAAAAAATAAGGAATAGAAAAAAGAAAATAAAAAATAATTAAAAAAGAGAAAATAAAAAAGAAAAGGAAAAAAATAAGGAATAGAAAAAAAAAAAAAAGACACAGCAAAATACAAAAAGGGACAAACTTGAAAGCTAAATAGAAAAATGGCACTTTTGAAACATAAAGGCACGCATGTAATTAATTAAAAAGGGGAAGACATTTTATGTGAATAACTTTTAAAACTAAGCTAATTATGTAATTGTTTCTAAAAGAAAATCTAACCCAGTGATTTGTTAGGCCCAACGGGCCAACCTATAACACCAAACAAAGCCCATTTCAATCAAACCTTTTGTTGAAAAAAATCCCAAAACCATCGTCGTTTACGTTTATTCCTCCCCTCCGGCTCCTGTTGGAAGTCTCACCGACGGAAATGGCCGCCACTACCGTTAACGTCTCGCCGCCGCTTCAAACCTTATCTTCACTTCGCTTACTATCTTCTTACTCTCCCCCAAATACCCCTAACCTCGCACTCTATTCACACTCCAAACCATCCCCTCTCCCTTGCCTTTCGCTATCCTTAAAACCCTCAAGAAAAGTTAAACCTCGTGCTCTAATTATCTCTTCAGCCGTCAAGAACCTTTCTGAAACGGAGTTAGTTTCCGTCCCGTTGACGCCGGAGGAGCTCTCTCAGAAATTGCCTTCTGAATCAGGGGTTTACGCCGTTTATGATAAGAATAATGATGTTCAATTCATCGGCATATCACGGAATATTGGGGCTAGCGTTTTCTCTCACCTCAACTCTGTCCCGGAGTTATGCTGCTCCGTTAAGGTAGTCCGGTTCTTTATGCAATCTAATTATGTTTGAGTGTTGTGAATTTAGTAGGGAAATAAATAGTTCTTTGTGCTCACAATTACTATTGGCTAGGTTTTGCTTTATATTGGAATTCTCGATGGAAGTGGAGTTTTTACAGTTTGCATCTTTAGTTGTTGTGTTCCGAGTAGGTTTAGTGGAGTAGCTGAATTATTTAGAGTCAGCTTTATTTGTTAGACGACTGGGGAAATGCATGATTAAGTGCTCTTCTAGAGGGAGCTTCTATCTGCACATCGCACATGGACATGCTGTTTGGCTTTAGTGTTAAGGATGTTAATGAAACTTGATTGTTCTATATGGATAGAACATGTGTCAATGATGGCTTGTTTTGTAGGTTGGAGTTGTAGATGAACCTGACAGAGAGACACTTACCGAAGCTTGGAAATCATGGATGGAGGAACACATAAAAACCACTGGAAAGGTTCCACCAGGCAATGAATCAGGGAATGCCACATGGATCAAGCAGGCACCGAAGAAGAAGGCTGATCTCCGGCTTACACCTGGTCGGCACATGCAGCTAACAGTTCCACTAGAGGAACTTATTGAACGATTAGTCAAGGAGAACAAGGTGGTGGCTTTTATTAAGGGATCACGAAGTGCTCCAATGTGTGGATTTTCTCAAAGGGTGATCGGCATTCTTGAAAGTCAAGGAGTAGATTATGAGAGTGTAGATGTTCTTGATGAAGAATACAATTACGGATTGAGGGAGACGCTGAAGAAGTATAGCAATTGGCCTACATTCCCGCAAATTTTTGTCAATGGCGAGTTAATGGGAGGATGTGATATCTTGACATCCATGCATGAAAAGGGTGAGCTTAGTGGTTTATTAAAAAAGTAGGTTCTTGATTTTTTCAGCACTTGCCCTTTCTGAACACGGGAAGATGTAATTGATCTAAATGACATTACAAGAAAATGGAGTTCATCAAAGTTTATCATTCTTGTATTACATTTCTCACTGTTATTCAGCAATCTGAATCATTAAGATGAGGAAGAAACAAAAATACTAGCTGATTCTTCCTTCTGTTATATAAGATTTGCGGAGTTCATCATAGTGATACATTTTTTAGTTGACACTGATTGAAGTTGCAAGTTAGTGTATTTCATGCATAGTGATAGTATGCATTTAACAAGGGACGAGGACAGGACTCACAATTTAACCTTTTGGATGTACTTGTGTTGTGAACAAGCATGTGGCTAAACTGACTTGTTGCTATGTCTTATATCCGAACAGGTTGTTGTCTCCTTGATGTACACATTATGCTCAAACCCATATCATATTATTATCCTTTACTTTGTTATGCGGTGTACGTATTATTTTCTTTCCTATTAATTACAACAAACAAACGAACCACCGGTCATTGAGACCATAAATAGTAATAATAAATAACATAAAATTAATCTTATTCACTTTGACATATTTTTGTAAGTTTATTTTTTCACTTAGTTATTTTTATATAAAAAAAAAAATTACTAAAATAAAAAAGAATAAAATTTACATTTATTGAAAAGAAATACAAACAAAAGCTGTTAACGTCATTTACTAGTTCCATCCAAAGAACAAAAGGAAGCGTTTATAGGGAAGGGTGAACAGAAAAGAAAAGAATCGGTGTTAGTTGTGACTCTTCTTATTATTTCATGATATACTAATCCTTAACGCCATTTCCCTTTTTATTCTGCTCTTAATTATATTCAACCAATCACCCAATCACCCAATCATCTGATCGATAATCAATTTCCACCATGTTCATTGAAACAAGCTCTTCTTCTCCGTTGTCGTCGTCTTCAGGAGGTAGAGGTAGAGGTAGATTCAAGCTTTATGAGCGCTTAGAATTGCAGGAATTTCAAGACAAGTACGTTATCAAATCCGTTGAATATCCTGAACGAGGTTTCTCAATTGATCGTAGCCATGGTAACATCCGCCCACTTAACGGTCAGACTTCTCTCTTTCTTTATTTATTTATATCAAGTGAAGATGAATTTGACGCTTAAATTGATTATTTAAAAAAAAAAACATTATTATTATTATTTAGGTCGTTTTTTAATGGATTGTGAAATGTATGAGAAGAGTACTCTTTTGGTTTGTTAAACAAGTGACCGAAACTACAAAACAATAAATGTTTCGTCTGTTTTCATTTTGGCTTTTTTTTTTTATATGTATAAAAAGATTTATTTGTTGTGTTTGTTTATTGTAGTAGATGATACAATATCTGGGAATCCCTCCAAAACCTCCATAATTTATGGGGTAGCTGGAACAATTAGACTAGTTGCAGGTAATTTTTCTTTTTTCCTGAAAGTTATAAACTCGTGATTATACTTTGTTTGTGATCAAGTAATGCACTTATGCACAGTAACTTTTAGCTTCAATTAGTGAAGTTCTTATGAATTTATGAGCTATTTTCAGTGGTGGTTAGATGGGTGCTTTTGTGTATAATTTTTTTTAATTGGATAAATGCAGGTGCATATATACTTGTGATAACTTCGCGGAAGGAAGTTGGAAATTTTCTTGGTTTTCCAGTTTTTAGGATAATGTCTATGAAGTTCTTGCCCTGCAATGAGGCATTGAAGTCTTCGACATCTCAGGAAGTAATGACCTTTACTCTTTGAAATTTTCATCAATCAAAACTTCATATGTTTCATATATGTGGTTTTGTCTAAGAATATTCGTTCTTTTTTCCTTTATTTTAAAAAATTCAAATGCAGAAAAGAGATGAGGCTTACTTCGTGAATCTCTTGAAAACAGTAGAATCTACTCCTGGTTTGTACTATTCATACGAAACAGATATAACGTTGAAGTAATCTCCTAGTCCTTGTATTTTTAGTATCTTCTTGTGTGCTCCTTATTAGTGTTTGTCTTTATTGTGGTCTGTGGATCTTTGGTGATTATATGTGGATTTTGTTTAGTTTCATGTTCATTCTTATGATTTTAAAGATGCATTTCATTGTGTGTTCCAGTTTACAAAGAAGATGTAAATTAGCAGAAGGGTGGATGGTTAAACCAATGTGGAAGCAGGTTAGGTTCCGCATCAGTTATTTAGATAAATTATTGGATAATGATATCATTAGTCAATACACAACTATGATTCTTTTTTAGTTAATTTTTCTTTTATGTGCATGTTCTGTTCAATAGGGTGAAAATCTTTCTGCTCTAGATATTGGTGTCATTTTGCAACAGATTTAACTTGCTTAATTAGCATTAGTTTCGGAACATTCCGGTAGTTCATGCTATTCCATATTTAAAGGTCCTTTTTTTTTCTTTGAACTAGCAATTATTTTTTAAAATATTGGTATATTGTATAATATTATTTTATTTTGCATGTTCATGAATTGGAGACAACCTTTTGTTCTATGGAAAATATGTTAAAACTGGCATGCCCTGGTGATATGATTCCATGAGTTAATCATCCATCTTTTCAAGTGAAAACTATTCTGCCTGACTTAAATTCTTTGCTTTCTTGTTCACTGCCAACTTGTTCTCAGTTGGGATGTGCCTTGAAAATTGGAAAGTATATTCCAACAGGTGTTACTCAATAGAGTAATAAAAGTAATTATAAGTGAAATTATCCTATTGCAATCATTTGTCATTCCTCATGCTTGTTCTGAATATTACACTTCCACCTTTATGCATTTCAGGCTGACCCTCGATTTGTTTTTAACAAAAATCTATTGGAGGAACTCATTGAGTGTAAGGTCAGATATTCTATTTATTAGAAAGAAAGATTACTGTGTAAACATTTTGGAATCACTTTTCTTGTACATGAGAAAGATAAGAGGACAGTGTTTACCAAAATAAGAATTGAAAATATCCTAGTGAATTCTTGAAATAGGATAAATCAAAATGTTTTCCTTTTTCTAATATATTTTTTTTTCCTGTTGGCAGCTTGATGAGTTCATCATTCCCCTGCTCCAAGGAAATATCCTTAACGTGTCTAATATCTTAGTTAGTTATATGACACCACCCCATCTCCTCCTACTGTTTTTCTGGACATTTATCACGTACATCGAAGGAGATTATTGAATTGCATTGATAAATTACATTTGGTATGTTCTTTCTTCTGTTTTTATTTAACCAAGATTCACGCTTTGGAGCTGCACAGTTAAAACTGAAAGACAAACCTGCAACTATTGCGTTAGTTTCAAGAAGGTGCACCAGGCGTCTAGGTACAAATTTACAGTGTCCGCTGATGCTAAGTTGTTTATATGGCTACATATGAGCAGTTAAATTTATGATCTATAACATGGCATTATGGTGGTCTAGGAACCAGAATGTGGAGGAGAGGAGCTAACCTTGAAGGAGATACTGCTAATTTCATTGAAACTGAGCAATTGCTGGAGGTTGAAGGTTTCAGGTCCTCATTACTGCAGGTATGCACTCTGTATCTGATATTTTAGAAATTGTATCTTTAAGTGAAGGACATGAACCGATCAGTTCTTGTGTCCCAAATTGTGGCATCAATAGAGCACAATGGTTTATGTTTTATATGCTGCTCAAGGTAGAAAAAACAATAACGTCACAAGCTTGTCTCTGCAAAATTCTGTCTCCCTGAATACATTAAATTGAAGATTTCTGAATTAGAAGGATCGAGAACCATGAATTTATGTCTTTTGACATCCTACATTTGTAAATTGAGTTTTTTTATGCTTAGTTAAAACCAGCCACTACATCTTTAAAATGATTTCTGTTCTTTGCAAAAGAATTTGGATTTAGATTATGGAATAGTTATGTGTACTTGCACATTTACCTCATCCATTCGAAGCCTCACTAGACTATTACTCATCATGTAATCACTATTTTCCCATGTCTTTTATTATCCTACCAATCAGTAGGAGCACATCTTTTGTTCAGTGTGTAATTACTTCTTCCACTTTTTCAGATTCGAGGCTCAATTCCTCTCCTTTGGGAACAGATTGTAGATTTGAGCTATAAACCGCGTCTTAGAATTATCAGTCATGAGCAAACAGTATGTTTCTATGCCAAAGCATTATCTGGTTCTTTTCTTTTTGAATTGCCATTAATGCCCATAAATGTGATCATTCTTCTCCAGTCAAAAGTTGTGGAACGTCATTTCCACGATCTTCTCCAACGATATGGGGACACTACTGCAGTTGACTTAACTGACAAAGTAAGGCCCAAATTTTAGCAGACTACCCATGGTGAAGTCTTTGAAAGCATAGTTTGGCCCAGCCAGTTAGATGGGAACATGAACTGTTTCCTTTGAAAGCTTGATAAGATTACATGGGTGGTGTTTATCTGCAAGTTCTGATAAATATGCAAGGTGACATTTTTCATTGGATACAAAATCTAGAAATATTTCATAATCACTTTGATTCACCATTACAGCATGGTGATGAAGGGCAATTGAGCTCAGCATATGCTGCAGAAGTGCAAAAGCTTCCAAATGTGAGGTGACACTTTGTACTTTTATGTATGTGAATATTTTTATCTGCAGATGATTTTACGTAATTTATATCAAGATATGAGATTATTACTAGAGAAATCTGTCATCACCCTCACTCTAATGGTTTCAAGTCATAGATGTTTATTGCTGCTTGCAAGTGTTAATTATTTCCACTTGACTCATTTTGGCAGCATGTATTTTTTATTGTATCATCAATCTGTTTGTCTGAAGTGGTCTTCTGATGAATTGCTATCGCAAGTTTTGGCTGCCAATGATCTTGATTTTGGACAATGTTAATTAGCAGTGTCTGAGTGCATAGCATACAATATCTAGGCACGTGGTCAGAAAGGACCAACCTTTTCCTTCTTTTTGACCATAGGTTTTCAAGAGGTTATTGCCTTTATTTTCATTTGTTTTTAAGTAAAAGGTCTGTCGATGGGAGTGCTTGTGAAGTCTGACTACCTTTTTTTTTTGTGGTGTTGCTAGTTGCTTTTTTTTTTCCCCCTCAAATGCCGAAGCATTGTGGTTTTGCTGTTTGTTAGCATAGCATACTAGCATGCCTTTTTTTGCATAAATTACAGTTGTACAAGAAAGTTAGATTGTGATCAACTTAATACTTTTCTTGTGTTCATTGCAGATTTGTGTCATTTGACTTTCATCATGTTTGTGGCAACTCAAATTTTGACAACCTGCACATTCTATATGATCAGATCTCAGAGGATTTCATAAACCAAGGGTAATAAAACACAAATGGATAACATTCTTGTATTCTTGCTGATAAGTCTGCCATGACCTTGCATACTAGCTATCCGTAATACTGCTTTTAATCATTACTCTTCCAGCTGAGCAGATACTTTATCATAGACCCAGAAGGAAACATGCTAGAGGAGCAGAAAGGCATTATTAGATCCAACTGCATTGACTGCCTTGATCGAACAAATGTCACCCAGGTTGGTGTAGAAGTATTTAGCATGGTTATTTATCTTCAGTTTTAGTTTATTATATTACTATTTTTGTCCCTGATATTTATTGGTTTCAGTGAGATGTGCTGTGTTATTTATTTGCCTAATTTACCTCCCTTGTATGTTTCAACAGAGTTATCTGGCTCAGAAGTCTTTAAATTTTCAATTGCAAAGGATTGGACTACTTGCTTCTAATGATTGCATTTCAATGTTTAGCGAAGACTATGGGAAGTTCAGAACATGTATGTAATTTTGGTATACTAGCTTCAGTCTTCCATGATGATATGGTATTCTTGTGTAATAGTTTTGTTTTCTTGCCTTGTAACCATTGTCAGTGTGGGCCGAGCAAGGAGATGAGCTAAGCCTTGAATATGCTGGAACTCATGCATTGAAAGGAGATTTGGTTAGGTAAGCTGAAACTAAAATCTATATTTCAGCTGGTAATTTGTCAGTGCATATCCTATTTCTTATGCATTTTGGATATTACATGCAATATCATAGATATGGAAAGCAGACGTTTGGCGGAGCAATCAAAGACGGCATGAGTGCTCTTTCAAGATATTACTTGAACAACTTTCAAGATGGAGTTCGGCAGGCAAGCTGCCTCTTCATGTGTTGGGTTTTAATTCTGTTATACTCTGAAAGAGCCAAGTCTCTGGCTAGTACATTCTTGAAACCTGCTTAAACATATTTCACAATTCACATGTTTTCAGGATGCATTGGATCTTATTAGCGGCCACTACATGATCAACAGAAATGGTCCTTCACCATTCCAGCTTAATGGGTTCGAATCATTCTCTGTATGTATATAATTCTGTTGGTTTTGAAGTATCCTTTTCATGAAATTGCTATACTTCTGTCTGAAACATATCTTCAACAATTTTTTTCCTTGTATACTTTCATATTGTAATCAATAACATGCAGACAGCCATATGCACACACTCACATAACCCCACTTTGGATTGTCAAGCTGGAAAAGCAAACTAGTTACTCTTTTATCAAGCTGGTAATAGTTTAGATGAACCTTACTGGTTATGTGATGCTAGGAAGTACACACGCATTGAAAAGCTTCGGAATTATAATAGATATATTTTTGGGGCAGTTTCTCAATCATGGGGTTTTTGAGACTCAGTTGAGCAGAAATGTCATCAATGTCAAACTTTTTTTTTGCTGAATAATTTTTAAAGCCAATGCGTCTGCTTTCTTATCAGAACTACACATACAATCTTATATGTTCATTAGATTTTGGCATTCTTTCTAGTAATGGTTCTGATTGACAAACTAAAATATTGCAGTATCTCCCAATGGCTTCAGCTCTGCTAATTGGAGGTTTGACACTGACTACCTTCACCATTCAGCAAGGTGCTATGCTGTTCTAAAACTTTATTTTTCTTTTAGTTCCCTTTCCTGTTTGATGCTTTTCCAAGAATTAACATTCCATTTTCCCCAACCCCTCAAATTTATTGAACAGCTGGGCGAAATGCGCAACAATATTTGTCTACTGTGCTCTGGGCTGGAGTTACTGCTGGAGCAATGGCTATTATCAAAGCTAATGGAAGGCAATTCTGTTCTAGGCCTCGCTTGTGTGGCCTTCTATAATTCTTTTAAATGCCTTTCTTTTTTAACCACTTGAGAAACTTGTACAAAATGTATTATCTTATAAGAAATAATGCTCATTATTCTTCCACACAAGTTATTCAATTAGTCACAAATTAAGTTTGTTTATGTGTGTGTGGCATATATATCATTCCGCGTCTAACAAAATCACCATAGTTTTGTTAGATGGCGTGTGGTGTTACTTTTTTAAGATGATAATTAATTTGATCATTTACTGATAATTTTTGTATTTGATATATATTTTTATCAGAATCATCTAATTTTAGTAAATAGTAGGACTTTTCAAATATTAATTTAAGAATATATTGAAAAAGTATTGTATTTCACTTATATTAATTCAATGCTTTTTATAGTTATTATGTTCTAAATAAAATAAAATTATTACAAAAATTTTGTTAAATTATGGAAAAATAATAATAATTTATGAGAATAATAACAATATTTTGTACAACAAAAAAAAAAATAATTTGGTAAAATCAATTTTTTGTTTTGCAAATACTAGTTTTATTTAGAGACACTTACAATTAATAAAATAATATCAACATTTTATGAAAAAATTTAGAAAATGTGTACTTCTGTAACTTGTGGTTGGAACTTATAATAAAAGTAGCCTTATAATTTTTCATAACACTTAAGTATTATGTGTTTTACCGGACAGGCTTGCCAGGTTCAGTCTTCAGGCAACGCATAACGGCTTGTAAAGTGAAAAGACCAATACATTACATACCTCCATCGGGGCTGTAATCCCAACTCAACTCAATTCTCAGTTTTGAATGAGTTTTTTTTTCTTAGATTTGAGTTACAAAAAATTATTGGTTTAGCCTATTTGTACTTTTATTCTTTACTACACTTTAATACTATGTGAATAATGAATTATGTTGTTAGCATTATATATGCTAATGTGGATGCTGAGTTTTTAATGGTTTTAGTCTTTATATGTTAGCGCATATAAAAGGTACTAGTGGCTTTAATCTTTATTTGCTAACGGCAACATTCTAAAAAAAAGCTAGCGGCATAATTCATATAATACTAAAGTGTTAGTGAAAAATATTACATGACCAAAACACTTGAGACCTAACTCAAGTGGTAAGAGTTTTTGCTCTTGGGAGGGAGAGGTATTGGGTTCAATTCCTCTCCTCCACTAACTGTCTCCCTTTCCGTCTGTCAAAAAAAGTTATTACATAACCAAAAGTATAAATACGCTAAATTACATAATTAGTTTTTTTTTTTTTTATCCTAAAAATTTTTATATTTGAACTTCAATTTGTTTTTTAGATTTGAGTTTGGCTCAATTAAAGAATACTTACATTCGAGTTTGACTCGGTCCAACTTGATTGAATACATCTTATAAAATTATAAAAATTATAAAATATACAAATTTTAAAATATTTGAGTTCGAGTTGGACCTAGTGGGTAAAATATTTATATTATTATATTAAAATTAAATAATAATAATGACAAATATACTTGTGGAATTAAATATTAAAAAGGTAGAACTCGTTAGCTAACTCAAGAACTCAAGTTCAAGTTGATAATAATTGAGTGTATTTTAAAATTTTATGGAGTTAATTTCTCATAACTCATAGGTCGTTTAAATTTGAATAGCCCTTTTATTGCAGTAAGTTAAAGGAATATAAAGAAGTCTAAGAGGACGAAGGCAACCATAGGCTATACTAGTTTGGTTTGTCCTGCAAATTAAAATTTATAATTGTGGGGAAAATGATAATGTTGAGGATAAATTTAAGGTAATATTTGGGAGAAAAATAAGAAAGCAAGGACTAGTTAGTGGGTTCTAGCAGGTTGGCTCTGCTTCTTCAATTATTATTATCATCATCATTTTCTGGAGTATTCCAAATAATTATAATTGTTGTGGCACCTTCTAGGCGACGGCAATGTTGTTTGAAGTTTTGAATAATCTCTGTAAAGTGTACCAATACTTAGATTTATTTGTCTTGCATTTACATATATTGCGTGAAGGAATGGGTATTTCCTCTTCCTTGTCCATAAAATCATGTGAAGATATATTTTTCTATATTTTTTTTAATCCAACACCATAAAAGAAAAATTAAGGGAGCGGGGGTTCGATCCTTCATCTCTATAAAAGATATCTATATTTTTTACCATTTGAGCTACTCATGTGAATATATATATATAATTTTTTTCCATTCCTGCCTTATAAAATTCAACAATAATTAATACCTTAATTTCTACAATATGTTTCTTAATAGAACAACTGAAAGAGAAGTCCTGAGTTATGTTTTTTTTAAAAAAAAGTCTTGATTTTAAGTCTCATTAATTTTTTTAATCAAAATTTTAATCTAATCATGTGAAGATATATTTTTCTATATTTTTTTAATCCAACACCACATCTCTATAAAAGATATCCATATTTTTTACCATTTGAGCTACTCATTTGAATATATATATATATATATATATATAGAACAAAATATATTTTTCCATTCCTGCCTTATAAAATTCAACAATAATTAATACCTTAATTTCTACAATATGTTTCTTAATAGAACAACTGAAAGAGAAGTCCTGAGTTATGTTTTTTAAAAAAAAAAGTCTTGATTTTAAGTCTCATTAATTTTTTTAATCAAAATTTTAATCTATTAATATCTTAAAGGGAGCTATATTATTAGACCACTCGAGGTTCAACTTAAATCTCATCAATTGCAATGAGTTATTATTAAGTTGAATTTGTAAGTCGACTGTTATAAAATTAAGTTAGTTATACTGTTTAAATACTTAATAATTGGTATAATCTAGTATAAATATAGTTTGACATGAAAGCTTGTATCTTCTAATATTAGACATGGAAAAAAAAAACAAAAACAAAAACAAAACAAAACCTTGGCTGCTTTTATGGCTATCTCAAATGCGGACAGGATAGTTGTAGCTTGGCCAATAGGTCATTCTTTGTAACTGCGAGAAAATACATATAAAAATGAATTGTGATTGTTTTTTATTATTTAAAAATATTTATTTATTTACAATTTACTTCATTCAATAATTAAATTTATAATACACATATGTATATATTACATATCATCTAATTATTATATGAATTATTCTGAAGGTAGGAAATTTCCTTTGATAATTAAAATTTTATATTTTTTTGTAATATTTAATGTTATATAATTTTATGTCATCGTCATTTTTAAGTGATAAAACTTGTAATATTTTTGTGATTTGTTGCCATGATTAAAAATTAAAATTTTGACTTTCACTCAATAATAATATCATAATTTATAATGATAAAAATTTTCCGCAAATTCTTGATTTTTACTATTTAAAACCAATACCAATTAATTTTATTTAACCACTAAATAACATAAATGCTGAAGAAAAAAACTATAAATAGTAGTAGTTGATAATTGGTAATAGGGTAGGGTATGTTTAGAATAAATCAAGTTAAATAACGGATCTCTCAAGAAAAAAACTATAAATAGTAGTAGTTGATAATTGGTAACAGGGTAGGGTAGGTTTAGAATAAATCAAGTTAAATACCTGATCCATACTAATTAATCGAATATGATTGAATGGAGCCACTGGGGTGTGGCCCAATGGCAACATGAAGCATGTTGAGGGAGCAGTTCGAGTCCTCCCTCCTCACTTTAAGTGATACCATTTAAATCTCTTTTCGTATGGGGATTAACACTGAATGTCTAGTTAGTAAGGCGGGATTTGATCTCCTCTTTCCCGCTTCCCCAAGAGTTCTCAGGGTTTTAAATGAAAAAACAATGGAAGTAACTATTCTAATTTAGACAGCAAATCACTAGTGAAAGGCCAAAAAATAAAATCTTGTCAAGAATGGTTAAGGAGGAAAAACTATGCGACAGAATCAATGATAATAATAAGGTTGACGATACATGCGGTTGGAAGAAAATATGTGCAAAAGTACCATTTTATTTTTTCACTTTTTTAATGATTCATGTCTATCTACATGAAACATTGAAAAAGGGAAAAAGTAAAGATTCAGTGGAATAAGTAGCTTCATATACCGATTGTGTCAGGTGGATCAAGGCCAAGGGACATGGCTTTTTTTGTAATCTTTTGCTACTAATTCCACTATTAAAATTGGGTAATTCGGTTCAATTTGTCAGATTCGATTGAATCAATTATCGGAAATGATGTCTGGGTCTGAGAACTGAGATACCAATCATTTTGACTATTTTGCCTCTTATATAAAAGGAGTTAAAAAAATTTTAAGGGCAAAAAAATAATTTTATATAAAAATTACATTTTTAATCCCTCAAATAATTTATCTCTATAAAATGAGAGGCTAAACTGGTAATTTTTCCGATCCGAGACAGTCTCGGACCGAGATAGTCCATCAATTATTAGCTTTGAACCAACCCTATTACCAATAATAAAAGAAACCTTAATCACTAAGTAATGAAGCATTGAAGAAAACCATAAACTTGTAATAAATAAATAAACAATACAGGAGCAAAACGACCGCCACCACTCTACTACGTCTACGACTCAAACTCCACAATCAAATTTCAGTGTGCCTGATTCCAATGCCCGAAACGAAACAATAAGGCCTATGACCACCGAGCATTAACCCCCCAATCATCAAACTCGGGTTTGCCACCGCCTGCTTTTTGTTTACTCTGAAATCTATATATATATGTCCTACACCGTCACCTACCCTTTTTACCGCTTTACCAAACCAAATCGAAACTCTCTTCCTTACATTTCTTTTTAAACAAAACTCCACTCCACCGCTTCACCCACTCGGTGCCGCACCATGCAACTGCCTAACCGCCGATCTTTTCGGCTGTTTGTTTTCAGACAGAAACAACTGTACATATGTTTCTGCTTCTTTGTATATAAATAACGCACCACAAGTATCTAATCTTCGATTAACATTTACTACTCTACGCACACACATCGTATACCCATCACCTTTCTTTTGACTTAATTTCACCAATCACTCTTTTTGTTCCCTTTCTCGCTTTTTTATGCCAAACGGATCGCATTCAGGAGCAAGAAACGGTGGTGGTGCTGCTGCTGACAGTTTCATTTCACTCTTGGAAGATTGGCTTGTGCGTCAAGAACACTATCTCGATGAACTATTAACCGTCGAGCAACATTGCCATGAATCTCGAGTGGAGGATTTAGAGGAGCTCATTTCAAGAATTCTTTCTCATTACCAACAGTACTACGAAGAAAAATCAAGAATCGCTCAGCATGACATCTTCCTCCTTTTTTCTCCTCCATGGTTCACTCCTTTCGAACACAGCTTTCTCTGGATCACTGGATTCAAACCCCGGCTCTCTTTCGGGGTGCTTAACAGTTCGGTTAGTGATCTATCTGAAGATCAGAGTACAAGAATTGCTAGTTTAAAAGAAGAGACAATGCTCAAAGAAAGGCTTTTGAATGATGAGTTGGCCAAGATTCAAGAAAGTGTGGCGGCTCCGCCTCTGGTTGGAATGTTGAGGAGGCAAGGAAGGGTGGGGGTGATGAGTAATGGATTGACGACTGATGAGCTCGCATCGGCCATGGAAGCACTGGTGGCGAGAGCGGATTTGTTGAGGACTCATACGGTGGCCAAAGTGATGAATATATTGAACCCAGTACAGAATGTTAAGTTTTTAAGTGCAGCAACTCAGCTTCAGTTGAAGATCAGAAAGATGGGTCTGCAGAGGCAGTGATTGCATTGGAGAAGGCAATCATGGCTGCTGCTACACACCCACCCTCTGTTGCTCTTGTTGCAGTGGTCAACAGTGCAAATATCAAATGGACCTAGCTGGACCGCTGAGACATCCATAAAGCTCATTTGTCCTGAAGACTGTTCACTTTGTTGTTTTGCCACGTGTCAGTGTTGTTGTTGTCTGTTCAGTTTGTTGTTTTATCAAGTGTCAGTTTTTTTTTTTGGTCGTTTTGTGGGCAGCAGGTTTATGCGGATGATTGTTTTGTTGCTTTGCCAGGTTTTTTTAGATGTGTTTCATCTGATGATGTATTTGTTTTTTGATAAAAAATTAAAAAAAACGATTATAGAATTTTTTTAATTGACATTTTTTTTACCATGTCAAAGAGTATAATATCAACCTAGTTAATTTATTGATTGATAATGAGCTTCAGCTACTTAATCAGCATCTGCACAGATCTGCTTAAATTCGTCTTTTTTACAGTATTTTTCATCGTTTTGAAACTACAAAAAAGTTATCAAATTCAGCTAACTTTTGGATTTGAACTTAAGCAGAATGAATAAGCAAATTTAATGAAACTTAATGTTTCAACAGATGCTGAAATTTCATGGCCACAATAGCAGCGGCTTCAATGCCGTTTCAAAACAACACGGGAGTTGCAGCTTGCTGCATAAATATAAGATGGTAACTTTTGCAATGACAAACAATTCTTCAGTTTCTTGGAAAAAAAAAACAACAACAACAACAATTCTTCAGTACAAGTTTTTTATTTCACAGGTCAATCTTTTTATTTTCATCCTATCCAGTGACATTATTCTACAATTTCTCTTCTGAAGAATCTTAAGTTTTTTTTTTGAATCAAGTCTGCATAAGACAAGTTATACGGCATGACACAACTATAATGCAGACCTGGAGGAAGAGAACCAGCAAACTCAATTTTATAGGCGGCTTTGTTTGCTCAATATAGCTGGCTTAAAACTGGCAAAACCAGTGACTTCCCTTCCAGTTACCAAGGTGTTGATGTCATAGGTACCTTCATATGTGTAAATGGGCTCCAAATCACAGAATGCCTGCACAATGACTAAATCAGTGAATATAAAAATAACTTCTGTTAACAAATAAGTAGTCTGGGTTTCTTGGTTAATGATAAAGGTCAAGAATGATGTAGTCCTTCAATAGCATGTTGTTATGTTGAGCATCGACATGCTCCTCGAAAAAGTTCAAGAGCCTTGCATGAGTTGATGCAATCAACAAGGTAAGAAACTCAAGGTTTCAAAGTTAATAACACCAAACAGCAACCAAAGACAATTCTAACTTCTACGCATCAAAATATTCCGAAATGAGTAGAGCATAAAAACCTTGGCAACTAGAAAATCAGACAAAATTCCATTGCCACCAAGTAACTCCCGCCCAATAGAAGCTGTTTCCCTTGCTCTTGAAGTGATCCATGCCTAAAGATGCCAAAAG
Source organism: Macaranga tanarius (assembly GCA_949673435.1). Lineage (NCBI taxonomy): Eukaryota > Viridiplantae > Streptophyta > Magnoliopsida > Malpighiales > Euphorbiaceae > Macaranga > Macaranga tanarius. The sequence goes on from CATIWO010925271.1 coordinate 17,536, forward strand.
AAAATGTCATGATTGGAGAAAGGACAATCTGTTGCCAAATATATAACAGATTTTTTACATTCAACCCCACCTTTGCCATGCTGGCATGACCTGGAGTCATTTTACCATTCTCATATAATTTGCAGAGGCGCCAACCAACAAGAAACATTGCTTGAACATTACCAAGCATGTGAACAAGTTTCTGTTGGTTGATTTGAAAAGAAGCCAATGGTGCTCCAAACTGTTTCCTCTCTTTTAGATACCTTTCCATTATTTAAAATCAAAGAAGAGTTATTCATGGTGTAGCAATTAAATGGTAGACTGTATAGCAACAGATGATCCTGTAATACCTGTGACACATGTCATAGATCCCCATTGATATGCCAATAGGTTGCCAGGCTACCATTACACGTGAAACAGCAAGGACCTAATCTTAAACAACATCAATCAGTTAAGCGGTATGAAAATCTAGAAAAAAGAACACAAGATAATATATAAGATTGAAACAAACTGAGAAGTCGGCTCCCCGACACTAGATTAACAATGTCTACAAATTGATAAAATATGCAAAGCCTAATCAAAGTAGATGCCTAATCAGTTTTTTTTAAAAAAAAACACATAGGTATGGTCACATATGCATAGTAAATCGAAGGAGCTAAAATTCCAGGGATAATAAGGAAGAGAAGTTGTTCTATTAGTTCAGATATATTATTTTACAAGGGGTAGCATGCAACTGTTCCAAATTGCAATTCAAGCCTGCTTACAGTAATATAGACATTTTATACAATTGACAAATAAAATAAAAGAGATTCGCAAAAAAGGAATTAGAGATGGCAAGGGGTAGGGAATAGGGATGGCAAGCATCACGCAGGGACAGGGCAGGCTCTGCTTTGCTTCCTCATGTGGAGGGAATGAGTGTAACCCCCAACCTCTGGTGATCCTCACCCCGGCCACATGAGGTCCTAGAGTTTGATTGAGTTGGAATTGATGAAAAATTAACATTTTTGATATGCAGTAAAAGCTGAAGGAGCCTTAGTAGCAGTTTCCTAATCCTTCATATAATACTCACTCAGGGTATAAATTCCCCAGAATTGCATTGCATTCAAGAAAAATAGCATACATGCCAACTTGTAATTTTCAGCCTCAAAAGTTTTCTATTTCTTCATCTATAGGCAGCCTCAGTAAATTGTTTCAATAATTAAAACCAAATGCAACATGGAGACACCGAGCAGCTAATGAGACCAAAAAACACAAACAAGCATACGGACATTTATGTAGGAAATCATTCTCGATGAGAATCGTATCAGCATTACCTTATTTGTATCTTGAAAGGAATTAACATCAGGAAGCCTATCCTCATCAGGAACAAAAACTTGTTTCAGCACAATATCTCCATTTTGTACAATCCGCAAGCCAATTTTATTTGCTATTTTTGTAACTGTTAATCCTGGGGCATCCTTCTTCACTATGTATCTGGAAAAAAAATAGAGCAAAACCAATTTATAATGTAAAGAACAGCAAATAAATATCCACTAACATACTTCAGACAACATGTATATTAATGTGAGATTGTGCATGCATGTCAATAAGGACCTAATTTCTGAGAAATTTATGCATGCATGTCAATGTGGAGATGAGGACTTAATTTTCCTGTGAATATGTACATCAGTTATGTTGGATTCTGTAGCCAAACAAAGCTCAGACACAGATATGATGTCAACAAATGCTTGCCATTCTGATCATAAAAGGAGAATTTGGTATGGAATCCAACATACCCATTGATCTGATTTGTTGAAGTATTCCGGGCAAATATGATCAAAACATCTGCAAAGGTACTGTTTCCTATCCAGCGCTTTTGTCCCTCAAGTATCCAACCTCCTACCACCTGATTATCTCAGCAAGAGAGGAAGGAGAACACACAGCATAAGATTTGACAGCACGGTGAGATACAAAACAAGAAACCTAAAGATAGAAAACATGTACGATCATGTCAGGTAGAGAGCTTGTACCTTTGTTGCAGTTGTTTTCAAAGCGCTCGCATCACTTCCATAGTCAGGTTCAGTCAAAGCCTAAAGAAAGAACGCATAGGCATGTAACTTAAAAGTAGAAGAAGCCAATACTAAATTAAAAAATTAACCAAATGCCAAACTAAGCCACTCACCCAACAAGCTACGGTGCTTAACTGAGCCAAAGAAGGTAGATATTTCTGCTTCTGTGCCTCAGATCCACAAAGTGCTGTTTTTGACAGCGAAGCCAATTTAGACCAGATCATATTTTATCACATGCATCTTAATTCAAGAGGAGCAGTGAGCATTTGGAAACAAAATCCAGAAATAGGATTAGAAACATTGATAAGGAAAAAATCAATCAAAATTTCACCTATGGTAAGCATTGCCAGAGAAGAATGCACCAAAATGAAGGTAGAACAGCTTGCATCAACTCTAGCAATTTCTGCAGTAGCAACAGCACTTCCAGTAAGGGAGAGACCAGGACACCCATAACCCTGGGATTTAGAACTAAACATCATCTATCTCCTCAAACTTTCCACCTAGGGAACAATAATTAACACAAAAAGACTGTCACTAGAGTTACCTTAATTGTGCCGCCAGCAACACGTAGGACACCAAGCTGGGGAATAACATGAAAAGGGAACTTCGCCTTCTCCCAGTACTGAGATAAACATATACGTGCATATGCATACAAAGAAACATTAGTCTAAATTCTAAACATATCTTTATGCGACTCGCACATGGTAATGAATCAGAACATAAATACAAGACAGCACTAACTGACAAACACAAGCCAACTCAACAATTCGACGAACTGTTAGAAAAATGATCCAATCAAAATCCTGATAAGCATCTTTTTTTGTTCTTTTTATCTGCTGTACACTGAATTTGTACAATTTCTCCTACAATTCATTACTCAATGAAAATAAATTAGAAAAAAAAAAGGATTATACCTCAGCCATTATAGGTGCTACTTCTTTTTCCATACATTGTCTTACTTTCAACCTAAGAGCCTGCTCCTCAGGCTTCAACAGATCATCAAATTGATAATAATCCGAAGCTGAAATTTTCAAATAAAAACATCAAACACTAAACACGCGATCATCACATAACACTATACATCCATCCACAGATTCTCACCACAAGGAGGAAATATGGACGCTGGAGTTGCTTGTGGAAATGCAACAGAGACATCTAACGGCGGTAAATTAAAATAAGAACTCCTTGCACGTTGATCAAAATCATCACCATCATCTGTTAATCACAAAACAACAAATTATAATCAAACTAATCGAAGCAACTGAACAGCAGTAACTAACTAACAGATTTTGATCTATTAAAACACAAATATTACATATCGCAAGAACAGCGGACCTTGATTTTTAGAAGAAGCGTGAATAGCCATGATTGAGGATGAAGAAGACGAAAATGATGTGCAGAAGAAGAGTGTTTTTAGGAGGAAGATAAATAGATAGGGACTGACTTGGCGTAGTGTAGCTTTTGATTTTTAATCATTTTTAGTGACGAGGACGACGAGAATGGCACGCAAATTTAGATTTTTTTAAAAAAAAAATTAACAAAACACTCAAATTATGATACATTATATGGCCCTTAAACTTACCACTTTTTACATTTTGCCCCCCTTAGGTATAAATTAACTTTTAAAATACCTCAATTAGTTATAAATTGAATATAACATTAAAACACCTCATTTTTTTTCCTTATTTTTATCTATTTAATTACTCTCGCATGGGGTTGCAATTGATATTTTATAATTCTATTATTTTATGCAATTATTCGAATTTAGTCAAGTTAAATTTTGTTATAAAAATTATTTAATTGATTATTGCGATTGATCAAACCTGAATTTAATTTCAATATTCGAGTTTTAAAATTGAGTCATTTTGATTATATCCTTACCATATTCATTTCACAATTATAAAACTTTTTTCTGTATTCCAAATTATATGCTACTTTGTTTTAAGTTGCTAATTTGTTGATAATTTTTTATTTTGTATATAATTTTGTTTTAATAGTTAATTTTAGTGAAGTAATATAGACGTTTTAAATGCTAATTGAATTGTATATTAGGTAAATACAATATTTTGAATGTTTTAATTATAATATTTTAATGCTAATAAAAATATTAATAAAAAAATTTTTTAGTTATTTGAGATATCTAAATGATAAATTGAGGGATTATATTGAGAATAATATTAAATTTAAGGTGGGAAAGTACTCAACCCTTTTTCTATGTAATCAAACAATAACTCACTGTAATATAACTATAAACACTTTACTATAATTGTGAACAATGTGGGTGCGATATTTAAAGATTTATGGTCAACAACAGCATAAATGATATGTAATTGGACTTAGCAGTGGTTTCCCTCATTATGCTATTGCTTTTATTATTATTATTAGGAATAACACATACTTTGCCCCCTGTACTTTATCTTTTTTTTACATTGCCCCCCTGTACAAAAAAATCAGCACATTATAACCCTATACTTTTATTTACCAACACATTTGCCCCTGAGAGAAAACTGCTGTTAAAAAAATATCCATTTTGGTCCTTGTAAT
>CATIWO010925715.1:0-12052 GCA_949673435.1 Macaranga tanarius
TTCGTCTATTCTTACCGACCTTGAAAAGAACTCTTGATTATTTGCATAAATCGGAGGAATCTTCTGAAAGCAGACTCGGTTAAACTCTTGCAGAATCGAAATGAATACCTTAAGAGTTCGATAAAATGTTAACAAAACACGGAATTCTTCAAGAGTTCGTAAACAATAACACTGCATTATTCTTCGAACATGAATATTCGATACTATGGGGGGACATCTGATAAGTTCCAAAATTGGCTCAAGACCATAGAGTCCTTAATAGGAGTCTTGTTCCTCAAGACAATCTAATAAGGAAGATTAATCATACAACATGAAGGATTCCTATTTAGTCCTAATCCTAATTGGACTAGCTATGCCTCTCTCATATGTCTATATATAGCTCATATTTCTCTCATATTGATTATCTTGAATAAACTCTTCTAATTTAGGCATCGGAGCCCTTGTGGATCGAAGATCCCATGTTCACCATAGGGTTTCTCTTGTGTTTGTAGGTGACGAAGGGATTTTTATTCATCAGTTTAATTTGCCAAAATTAAAATATCATGATTCAATTAAAAAAAAACACTAAAAGTCGTAATTTGTTTTACAAATAACCCAATTATAATCAATATAATTTTATATTGATATTTGGATCGTTACGTGTTGCCTTTGTAATGGGTTTACTTTTTCACTCTCATTTGACAGATTTTAAAATATTAAGATTAATTCCAGTTAACTGTATGTTTTTTTTTTGTTAAATTTAGTGTGGTAAAGACCTGTTAAAAACTTTTTGTTGAGAAAATATAAACATTTTTTATTTTTTTCTATTATTTTTATATGTATTTATGAAACATTTCTCTTCTTATATATACATTAATAAGTTACAAATCAATTTTATAACAAATGTACAAACTAGTTTAATTTTTCTAATGATTTTATTATTTTTATCTTTTATTTACAATTTTTATTTTGTTCTTATATATATACTTATTCAATTTTGCATGTCAATTCTTATGAGAATGATAATATATTAATACTAATTAAATATTATTTTCACCATTTTAAATTTAATATGTAAAAAATTGTATTAAATTATCAAAATATGTGTCTTCATGACTAGCTATAAGCTCATTGTTATAAATAATTTGTAATTTTTAATTTTAATCTTTATTAATTGTATGGTATAAAATTTATTTTAATTTTTTATGTGTAGAAATGCATAAATATATTATGTATTCTTATCTTAATAATTTTTTAATAAAATTTAATCATATGACATTTTTAAAATTAATTTTATTGCTTATAAAAAATTTGATAATAATTTACTTATTTATTATTTTAATTATTTCATATGAATTTTATTAACTATACTACTAGTTTTCTAAAATAATTACACAGTGTATTTGTTACCTTTTATTCACCAAACAAAGTTAACAATTTAACTATTACACTATAACTGTTACTCCTTTAATAGTTATATATGTAATTATTATTGTAGGCGGCGGGGTTCAGCACGCGCCCAAGTGTTCATCGACCACGGTACTGTGCGGGTTCGAGGCCCACTAGGAGTACAACTTAGGCCTTTTGACGGGTTTTAGTTAGAGAATGGAGTCATCACCCGGGTGAAATCCGGGAACACTTTTACAGCAACTGGATCCCACGGAGGGAGCCCATCAGCTGTCCTCAGAGATTGGGTCCGGAAACTGGGTATGAATTTTTGGCGGCCCACCCGACCTTGCGATCGGCCTCCGTTTGTGTTTTATATTTTATTACTTTTGATTATTTAATTATTCCTTTAATTACATGCAAATGGCTGCTTTAATCTAAACAATTTTTAAATTTTATAATTTAGTCCAAGTTTGTTTATTAAGTCCATTTTCATGCAATTGGCCCTTGAATTATTACATCCATACATTCACATACATATCTATTCACAATAAAATACAAATAATTCAACAAGAATAATTAAAAACACACACAAAAAAATAGGGAGAGGAGAAATAAATTACAACCTATTTTACATGCAAATAAAATAAATTGCTACTCGAATAAATAAAATAGCCCGTGGGCAATTTTAGTCCTGCAATACCAATCATGAGTTAAATCTCTCAAAAATAATAGACAACTTACAAGATATTGAAAAGGTTAGTGCAAAATAAAGATAAATAATCAATATTAAATTCTAGCTTAATCAACTACAAGAAAAATTAAATCTAAATTAATTACAAGTGTTTCGCAATATTAAACAACCCAATTAAACTAGCAAATAACTTTTTTAGTAAAACTTAAATCATGTATACTTAATTAATAAAATTATCCAGAAAGATATAACAAAATAACCATTCAAACCATACATGATTATCAAATATAGAAGTAAATAACAAATAAATAAAAAGGGAATCCGTGCGATCTGAGACACGAAAACAGAGACGTGCCTCCGTGGAAGGGAGGCGTCGCCTCTACAAAGGGGTGGCACCTCCGCATAGGAGGGCGTTGCCCTCCCAGTACGCGGAGGTGCACGCCCTCTGGTTCTTCCCTACAGAAGCTGATTTTTCACAAAAATTTCACCACACATCGAATTTTAGACAGGCAGTAGAATGAAAATGTCAAACAACACCCACTTATGTCGTAAAACTCAGCAACGACGAGTAAATACAACTATAAGAATCTAAATATGATCATTGCTTATGAAATTTAAAGAAAATTTAGATAAAAGAAAAGAAATATACCGTGAAGCTTGATTTGAAAATGTTTGGGCCCTCAGATTGATTCGGAAATGCTCCTCTTGCTGTCAGAATCCTGAATTCAGGCCCTTTTCCTCTTTAATTTTTGGTTTATATTTTGGTTTTCTTGTTTTCTTTTCTCTATTTTCTTTCCCCTTTTCTTTTTTTTTTTTCTGCCAAAAAAATCCTCTCTGTAGAGGCCTTCCCCCTCTCTTTATGCATTTTTTCTTCCTTCAATCACTCCCCCCATCTCCCCCCGTTCTAGAGATGCCTTTTTCAAATGCGTCAGATGGTTGTTACAGTTGTCAAACAAAGGTTAAAATAGGTATGCACTTTTCTTTTACAGAGACGCACACCCTATGTCTGAAGAGGCGTGCACCTCACCGTAGAGGCGGTGCCTCCGTGATGAGGAGGCGTGCGCCTCTGGACCTTCAGGCCACCTAGGCTGGTTTCTTGGGCTCGGTTCGCTGATTTTGGTTCGTTGGGCTATGTTTTTAGGTTCTTCATCAATGGGCCTGAATCGGATTCTTTAGTAAATTGGGCTTATCTGTCATTTTCTATCATCGGGCTTTTTTTGGTGGGCCGGCTAAACTATGTGTCTACAGTTTATCCCCTTGATTTTTGGAAAACTGTTTAAACACTGTTTTAAATTTGGTTTTTCAAAAATCAATATGCATGTAACAAATACCAGAAGGATATTCTTTGATTTTACGATTCAGTTTCCGTTTTATCAGCTTTGATGTTCCGAATCAAAAGGTTTTAATTCTTGTACCGTCAGCCTCGGGGTATAACCCGAGAGGTTCAATCGTTCGTTGCCATCTACCTTGATGTTCCAAATCAAGAGGCTTTAATTCTCGTACCGTCAGCCTCGAGGTACAACTCAAGAGGTTTAATTTTATCGCCGTCATCCCCGATGTTCAAAATTAAGAGGCTTTAATTTTTCTTATGCCGCCTTTTACAGAGTACAACCCGAGAGGCTCGAGTTTTAATGCTTTGCTTCCCGGCTCAATGCAAGCTGCAAATTATAATTAAATTCTAAAACGTTAGTTGGCATTTGAAACTTTCAGGTATCAAGAGGCAATTTTCCTTTCAAGGACCAATTTGGTAAATCTCCAAATCTATATATATTTCAAATTTAAAATCATTTTCTTCATTTTCCCTCTATTTTCTCCTTTCGCGCTTTTCTTCTTTTCCTCTTATTTCTCCTTTGTTTTATCATGGATCCTGTAAATGATCGTATACCTCCCCTTCCTACCTGGCCTGCAGTTGCTCCAGAGGCTCGGGCACTCCATTCTCTGGGATTGGAGCATGACAGAGACGTGCCATTGACGCATTCTCTCTCCCTTCACATATGTTCTCGAGTTGTAGGAGAGGTTAGTCACCTATTATCCATTTTTTTTTATCAAAAATAGGACTGGGTTAGTTAATATTAGGTGTATACATGTTTAATCTACCAAAAAGAATGCTAGAAAACTAGGTAAAATTGAAAATTTTTTATCAAAATTATTCGGCTCCTCGGGTCGTAGAGGTGGTGCCTCTATGACACGAAGGCACGAGCCTCTGCACTGGCAGCCTTATGCCTCCGCCTTGCGGAGGTGCACGCCCTCGCTTCGTAGAAGCATGTGCATTTGAGCAGGGGCATGTGCCTCTGCTCAGGGGTATATGCCTCTACACAGGGGCGTGTGTCTCTGAGCAGGGGCTGTGCAGAGGCATGCACCTCTATAAGGCAGAGACCATGATTTAGTTCATTTTTTGATTTTCTTTAATTGTATCGATTGAAAATTAATCTAATACTTCCTTTAGTTTGACCAGCATGAGCTGAAGGGTACTAGTAATGCTACAGATGCCCGAGAGTGGTACGGTAAGCTGACGGACGTGATTCAGGATAGGATCCGTCAGACAGGCTTTGAGCCTTTTATTCTAGCACTTTCCACCATTGTTGGTTACCATGACCTCAACGGTCTTTATGCATTGATGGAGTGGTGGATGGACACCACTCATAACTTCCACCTGCCTGTAGGGGAGCTCACATTAGACCCAATTGCCTTTGCTGCCATCACGGGTGTGGCGTGTGCCGGGGATCCAATACTATTTGACCGATGTCTAGAGCCGATGACCCCTATACATGTTGGCTACATTGAGCGATTGCTTGGTATAGTTCCCACCATGAAGGGGACCTATGCAGTGAAGCTTGTCTCGATTTATGCCTATTACTCTAGTATAGAGGCAGCGGATGTTACCACTCCGTGACAAATTGACTAGGTGGTCTGGGCCTTTAGTTTCTACTTGCTGGGGACTACCCTTTTTTATGATGCCTTTAGCTCGGTGGACCTTATGCTCCTGATAGTCCTTAGAGATGTGGATCTTATTTACACTTTTTATTGGGTTTCTGCTGCCCTCGCTTATCTGTATTGGGGCATGGATGAGTTCGTTCAAGGAGCTCGCTAATTCTGTGGCTTCTGGCATGCCACACATGTATGTCTCTACCTCTCATTCTCTTTTCTTTCATTTCTTCTTTTGTGTGTTCTTTATCATTACCCCTTTGCTTATTTTGACCCTTGTAGGTTTGGGCCTTGGAGATGGGACTCATTCGAGGGGTGATGTCCACGGCCAGGGTCTTTCCTTCCTTAAGCTGATGGGGCACTAGCTGGACTGGGCGGTAAGAGATGTCCCAGGTTCATCTTCACCGCACCTTTCTCAGCAGTCTTTCTTAGGACGAGGTAAATCTGTAAGAAAAAAAAAAAGCTGGTTAGTATTTTATTAACATATGCAGGGTTTTAACTTACATTGTGAATCTTTGTTTTTGATTAGGTCACGAGGATGCCGTGGGGGGACGAGGAGGGTTAGACTGATGCCATGGTTTACTTCAGACTATTGGTCGATAGAAGGGTCCTTCTTGTCGGGCCTTTTTAGAGGGTGTACTTCTTGAGGGAGCGCATCTTGGAGTGGACCATAGGTCCTAGTTATAGGTGTGTACCCATGGCTCCTCCTGCCATGTTTTGGGCACATTTGCTGGTGGGTGACAACCTGACATGGGTTTTGAAAGGGACCTCTGCTATACACCGAGTCGCCACATGATAGCCCGGTGTTTATAGAGCTTTTGTTCGAGAGCAGTTGCTACCTACACTTTCCATACCTGGTCTCGTCACTCAAGTATAACTTACATGTTTTTTTTATCATGTGATTTGGCCATGACCTTATGACTTTCTTTTACAGCTTCGTCTTAGGGGCACTGGTCCTCAGATCAGATCTCTACCTCCTGATGAGCGCCCTGCTCGATGGGCTCGGGTCCATTCTCCTATTACTGATGCTAGGCCTGTTTCTTTCCATCCCCCACCTCGGAGGATCTTGGATACCGGTCCTAGCACTTTACAGAGGACTCATAATACTAGCTTTTCGTATTCACTCGGCGCCTTCCCATATCTCCCAGATCCTGTTGCTAGATATTGGGGCACTTCTGGTAAGATATCTCGAGTTTTATTGACTCTAAACCCTAGTGCCCTTCCCTCACCTATGCCACCTACTGCTACCCACGTGAGTATTATTCATGCCTTTACTCTTTCATTTGTTAGCTGTAAAAAAGTGTTAGCACTGATATAGTTTGTATATTTATACCTGCAGATTCCTAGAGAGCAGAGTGAGCACATATTCAGTTTATTCGAGGCCAGCGAGACCTTATGTTCCAGATTTCGGATGAGTGAAGGGTATGTTGTTATTCTTATCCTATATGTATACATGTTGGTATGACCTTACTTACCTGTTTACCCTTTTTGCTTGAATAGGTACATTATGTAGGTATAGAGGCCCAGCATGCGGGACTGGAGGCCCAAAACATGTCACTCCGAAAACAACTTACTGATCTTCAGGTGGTGAGCGGAGATGAGGATGACTCTAGTTCCGTCGATGTAGATGATGAAGTTCCCCCTACTGCAGATATCCCTGAGGATGGGGCAGATGATGATGGTCATGATAATGCTGCTGATGATGAGGGTGATGAGGTGGCCGGCAAGGAGGGCCGGGATGATGAGAAGACTAAGTCTGAGCAGGATTAGACTGCAGACTTGGGATTATTCAAGGTATAAATTAGCTATGTAGTTGACATTTTGGGACACAGATTTTGTATACAAACTATGTGGATTATATATCAGTGCATTTTATCTCAGTAATTGTGTTTCTTTCTATTATTCTGCTTTACAAATGATTACACAACCATTTCCATCTAATCCCGGGCCAATCTCCTCTAAATCAAGCCATTTATACTATTTTTCAAGAGGGGAGGCATAGCCTGCCAGTATAGTGGTGCCGCCTTTGAGTGCGGAGTCACCACCCTTGAGCGCGGAGGCGTGTGCCCCTGAAGCATGGCAGCGTGCACCTCTGAGATATAGAGGTGTGCGCCTCTACGCGCTGTGGCAGTGCCTCTTTAGTAAGGCGGTGCCTCAGCGGCTCTGAGACCATAATTTTTTGATTTTGCCCCTCTTTAAAAGTCTATAAGTACATCCTATACCCATCTACCCTCATAATAGCCGCCCCACTTCTCCAAAAACTCTAAAAAACCTTCCAAATTATAGCAGAACATTATATGAAGTTGATATGACCTATCTTGTAGCATTTGGGTGTAGAAGATTAGCAAAAACTAGATCTTTCCATGTCTCTATCTTTAGATCTCTTCATCTCTGCAAGATTAATTACCCGTTCTTACACACTATTGCCCAATTTGGGATCTACAAACCCATGTCTTTAGGTTCAATAGCTTCAAGATCTACCCCTTGCCTATAGAGTTTGGAGTAATTCTGGGTTACCCAGATGATACCTCCCAATAAATTGTAGTTCCACCAGTTAATAAGCTAGATGACAGAGCTACCCAATAGCAAATGACCTGTCTATTCAATATTGCTCCTTCATTTTCTCTCACCTATATCTCTGGAAATAGGGTGATCTTAGATTCTTTCATGAAGGCTATTGTAGCTGTCAATAGCAAGGAAATATATTGGCCTCAGATGCTTGCTTTCTATTTGTATGCCCAGTTCCAACTAGTTTCCCCTTCAGGCGACTGTGATCTCAAGATCATGCAGATCCTTGATCAAGCTGATTCTAGGCTCAACCCCATGCCAGTTATTCTTGCTGAGACACTGATTGGCTTAGATAACCTATCCGTGACACACCGCTTTGCTGGGAGCCCTGTGTTATTGGAGGTAATTATTATATTGTTTTATTATTATTATTTATTTTTTCCTTTTTATTTATTTTTATTTTTATTATTTTATTATTTTTAATTTTTTCCCTTCTTTTTTAGATCTGGCTCCGGGAGAAATTGAAGCTGTTGGCACCCCCATAGAACATCGGGAAGTACAGACCGAAGCAAGTGCGGACTCGTCCATTGCAACAGCTTCCGACAAATCTGAAAGAATGGCTGGCCAATTTTCCAGATGTTGGGGTTCAATGGATGTGTCCATGGTGGAATATCAAGCATGTGACTACTAGGACATACAATCATTATATTCCTCTCGCTAGACTGAACTTCTGCTCATTCTACTACCCGATCCGTGTTTGCCGTCAGTACGGAGAGAAGCAGCTAATCATGGAGCAGACTCACGGGTTCCAACCTGGCCCCTTGATCCAAAACTTTATAGAGAATATGTTGGTGACCTAGCCATGCCGTACCATTAGGCGAGGCATCTCGCTGGATGGTAAAATTACCACTGATGATTACTACAAGACTTCGATTCAATTGTAGCAGACAGAACAAGATGAGTTCATCAAGAGTCAGAAGACAAAGGATCTATATAGGATCAACATGCAAGAAATAAGGAAGAATAAAAAGCAAAGAACTTAGATTTATTTTCCTCTTTAGTTTCAACAACTTAATTAGACTCAACTCATCTTATGTGATGTCTTTCTTTTTTAGTTAAACCTATTGTAATAAGCACTTAATGCAACATCTAACAGAAATAAAGGCAATCCTTTTCATTTAAATTAAATACCATTGTACATACAAATTACTTATAATATTTCTCCTGTCGTTGGGCGGCTTGTCCTTGCAAGCCATTTTATTTTCTCTCTTTCTTTTTATTAATCCTTAACTTTTGCCTAGGTCGCTCCTTTACGGAATTTTTATCCTAGCAGAATTTTACAAAAAATATTTCTTGAGCTTATCCAAGTTGATGGGACTTCTAATCTCATTTCCTTTCAGATCAGACAAAATAGCTGCGCCTTTTGAGAATATTTTCTTCACAAGATAAGGCCTCTCCCAGTTTGGCTGGAATTTTCCCCTCGGATCATTAAGAAGTGGCCTCGTGTGCTTCAACACCAAATCACCTTCCTTTATTTTTTCCGGCTTGGTTTTCTTGTTGTAGGCTTTGGTGATTCTCTTCTGATAAAGCTGCATATGATATATTGCTTTTAATCTCTTTTCATCCATTAATGTCAACTGTGCTAGCCTACTTTCCACCCATTGGTACTCTGGAATCTTTATTTTTAGCAGGATCCTCAGAGACTTAATTTCCACTTCCACTGGTAGTACTGCTTTACACCCATACACCAATGAATAAGGTGTAACCCCAGTAGATATTCTCGTAGATATTCTCACAGTGTACGACTCAGCTTCAACCTATTTAGAGAAGTAATCCACTACCACCACAATGTACCGATTCCTATTTGATGCAGTCGGCCTTATTTCTCCTATTATGTCAATCCCCCAAGCTGCAAAAGGCCATGGAGATGTTAACCCCTGAAGCTCCATCGAGGGCAAATGACTAACATCTCCATAAGCTTGTCAATTATGGCACTTTTTCACAAATTTGACACAATTTAACTCCATGGTCAACCAAAAAGTACCACTATCGAGTTATCTTCTTAGCCAAAACTGTTCCATTTATATGGGGCCCGTAACCACATATATGCGTAATTTTTATGACTCTCTGAGCTTCTTCCTTATCCACACATCGCAAGTGCACCCCATTTGGTATTCTCTTATACAACATATCATTATGACTGATAAACTGTCTAAATTACGTCTTTAAGGACACCTTTTCCCTCTTATCTGCATCCTCGAGAAATTGGCCACTCTCGAGATACCTTTGCAAGTTATAAAACTATGGCTTCTCTTATGGACCTATCGACATTACTTTTACCTCCTCATAGCACGGAGTCTTAGACTTTGCACCACTTTCCCATATCGAGGCTAATATAGCCAGAGCATCTGTAACTTGATTTTTATCTCGAGGCAAATGCATAAATCTACACCGGCTAAATGAAAGGGTAATAGTGGCCAAATAATCCACATAAAGTCTCAGTTTATCTTTTTTGACTTCCCATTCCTTAGAGGCCTATTTCACTACTAACATTGAGTCCCCATAAAGCGTTATCTCTTCTGCCCCCATGCTTCATAAGGCTTCGAACCCAAATATGCATGCCTCATATTCAGCTTGATTATTGGTCACTTCAAACTTCAGCCTTTTTGTCATGGGGATCATTTCACCTTCGGGAGTAATCAAAATTACCCCTACACCTGCCCCTTTGTTATTAACTGCTCTATCAAAGTACATATGCTATCTTTGCACTTCAGTGGCTCCTAGATGCTTATAAGGAAATTTCAGTTCCCATTCCTCATTTTCCTCCACAGGATTCTGTGCCAAAAAGTCAGCAACCGCCCTTCCCTTAATCACTTTCCTGGACAGATACTCAATTTCAAACTTCGTAAGCAACACCAACCATCAGGCTAACTTTCCTGTGAGAGAAGGGGTTTGTTGGAGATATTTTAAAAGATCATGCTTTGATACTGCTTGAATCTCATAGGATTGGAAGTAGTGTCAAAGCTTCTTAGTTACCCATACAACTGATAGACATGTATTTTCTACCAGATTGTAATTAACTTCATAAGACAAAAACTTCTTACTTAAATAGTACACATCATGTTCCACCCTGTTCTCATCCTCTTGTGCAAGCATCGCCCCTACGACTTCCTTTTCTATAGCCAAGTACAATATAAGAGGCTTTCCTGGCATTGGTGGTTGCAACACAAGTGGCTTTATTAGATACCTCTTGATAGTCTCGAAGGCTTACTGGCATCTGTCATCCCAAACCACTAGCTAATTCTTTCTTAGCAACTTGAATATCTAATGTGTGTAAAATCCGTAAGTATACAGAATCGTATCAAATAATAAATAAGATATCGTCATACAGAGATTACAAATTGAATACTGAAATAGTCACTATGTTTGATTGTTTAAACAACAAAATAGAGTTTAGATTCTTTTAAAACTAAAACCAAAAAAAAACAAAAGAAAAATTCAAATTCATTCAAATATTAAAAGCAAGGGTTCTTATTCTTAATTGGACCATTTCAAAGGATTGATTAGCTAACTAAGTTTAACTATTTCTAATTCATTTTGAAGGGATATTAGAAACCATAAGTTTTCCTCTCAGATAAACCTATAATTAATTGGAGATTAATTAACACGAAGTTTACCGGCTCTCACCAACCTAATGCCTTTTAATTCCAATTTTAAATTACAACCTTTAATCAATATTAATCCACTTAATTGTCTCTCAACTAATTAAGAAATCAATAGGTTATTGCCTCTTCCTACAGAACCTATCTCTCGATTAGGCCTATAGTATTAATTCAATTCTAGGGTGATCAGTCCTAAAAAGACATTAAGTACAATAATAACCAATGAATTAGATCTAGCCACCTAACATAAATCACAATAAGCACACGGTCAATTCAGAATAAGAACCCTAAAAAAGATCTAGCTACTCATGTTAAAACTAAAAGAAAACAAAGAAGAAATGAAAACTATTATGAACATAATAAAAATTAATTAAAAGTGAGATACAAGAAAAAACCCGTTCCAAATAATGTAAGGAAGCCTTACTCTTCTAACTTCAAGCCAAATATCTCCTCTACTAAGCAAAATAAATTGAAAATGTATTCTGAAGAACCAGGATAGTAAAGAACCAAAAACTAGAACTAAAACTCCAAAACTAGGAACTCCCTCAATGAAAAATAGACGGTTCTATTTAAAAGACCTAGTTTCCAAATGAAAAAGGTCATTTAACGAAAAAAAACATGCTATGCAACAAGGCGCAGCGGAAGCACTTGCCCGACATGGGTGAAATTTAAAAAATTTCATTGCATAACTCTTCATCACATGAAGAATTCTAATCCACAAGATCCAATTTGCAATTAACATATAGCTAAAACAAACACATAAGCATGTATACACAACCACTTCGAAGTACAAGTTCAAGAACAACTCACTTGTTTCTCCAAGTGCTTGAGTAGAAGATTCAACTCTTGAATCACATGCCCTAGTCACCTAAGTGTGTGACCTCTAGCTTGAAACACC
>CATIWO010925737.1:0-11694 GCA_949673435.1 Macaranga tanarius
TGTTCTATTGAAGCGGACACTTCTCGTGCTTGCTTGATTCTATCAGTTGGACTTTCCACTCGCTATGTCTATGCTACCTATAAGAAAACTCCTGTAACAACAGCAGAAGCTGAGGCTTGGGAAGCAGCAAAGAAAGCTTGCAGAGGCTTACATTTCCTTGCCATTCAGGAGGATTTAGATTCAGAAGACTGTCTTGGGTTTTGGCTTTTACTAGACTTACCACCGCCTCCTGTCTGATTTAATCAATACTGGGAATCAACAATACAGAGTTTTCACTTAGTCTTTTGCTGTTCATTTTTTTTCTTCTTTATATAGAATATCAAGGTTGTTTTTACAATGCTCCCTCCATTCGGTTTAATTTTTTTTTCTAATGAAAAAACTAAATAAGTTTATTTACTTGAGTATTTTTAGCAAGTTAAACTCAAATCCAAATCATAATCATTTACATGCATAAAAATTTAAAAATGGAAAAATGTGTTCAAAAGGATTATTCATTTTAATTTGCCATCATACATATAAGCCAAGTTATCAGCATTGTAAAGGGTAATCACTTCCCCTGCTATTAACCGTGACGTAGGGTCGAAACACTAGCTTCAAAACTACTTAAGAAGAGGCTTTACCCTTCCTTTGTGAATCAAGGGTACAACCTAAGCCTTCTTCTCTCCTTCTCGACCCAATATTAATTGTTGGATTATAAAATGTTTCATTTTTCTGAACTCATTTAATACCTTTTTTTTTTTAGAGAACTCATAGTTAATACATTTTTTTTAATTATACAAAACACACGTAAAGGACCTTGTGCTAACCTATATAATTCATACATATAGGCCTGATCGTGGGCCAGTTTAGGCCCAAAATCGGTTCAATCAAATCCGAAACTGGCTTGAACCAGCCCAGTCAAACCTGGAACCAGCCTAAACTGGCCCGAACCTTAGGGTGGACCAATTCAGGGCTATTTCTTTTCCACATGGAACTATAAACCAGCGGTTCTAGTTTTGAACCGGAAATTTCTATATATATAAACTTATTTCATGCCCAGTTTTTCTTTTTTGAAAAAATTGAAACTGGCCGGTTCCTAAACCGTGGATAGGTCTACATACACACACTCTGCGATCAATATGAGATATCGAAAAATTAGTCCACTCCTATATTTCCGTAAATAAGAGACACTACACCACATATAAATAAAAAACTCATATTTAATAATTAATACAAATAAAATGTCTTCTCTATATATATTCCTCTAACCGAAAAAAATCCCAAGAAACCAAAATTCACCCCACCAAAACCGAGTCCGTAGAATTAGTTGCCATCTATGTAGCACCAACACAGAAAACAGAAAACAAAAAAAATGAATAAAAAAATGATATTTTTTAAAAATATAAAAAACGGAACATCGAAATTAATTTATAAATATGAAAAATATATAGGTTAATTTATAAATATTAAATATTATAACGATCATTTTATAAATACAAATTAGATCATATCCAAAATCTATTTTTCATAGCTAATTATATGTATTATCACTTTAAATAATTATAAAACACAAAAAAATAAGAGCATATTATATTTTTCTCCCTCTGGCTTGACCTAATTTACTCTTTTTTCCCTTTTGTTTGAAAATCGAATATTTACATCTTTTAGTTTTGATTCTATCAACACTTTAGTTTTTCAGTTAAATTTTTCATTAGTATCTTAATAAGTAAAACATTTTACTTCATATATTAAAAAAAATTGACACTTTAATCCTTTATATTTAAAATCACAATTTTGAGCAAATTTTCAACAATTACAAATATGACCATCAATACTTCAAAATGAAAAAAAAAAATCAAAAATCAAATTAAAAATTTGATAAACTTATTACTTTTCATTAATTATATATATTACTTTTTATTAATTTTACATTCTTTTGAAGTTATTTATATTATATATTACTTTATTTTCAAATACATACTAATATTAAATGGAACCAAATTAATAAAATTAAATAAAAATAAATATAAAATAAAGGGATAAATGCATAAATGGTGTTCGAACGTTTTACTTTTTGCTATTTTGGTGTTTGAACTATTTCCTTTTTTTTTTTTTTTTACAATTAAGTGTTTGAACTTGAAAAATTTTATAATGGTGTATCTAGTAGGTTTTATAGGTTAAAATACTTATGTGTCTTATTTTAAATAATAAATTTACTTAAATGCCCTTTATTTTAATTAGACTTGATTTTTTTCAATTAAAAAATATATTTTTCTTTCACTTGTATATATTAAAATTGAAAGAGAAATATACCGAATATTATTAAAATAAAATAAAAAATCAAACTATTATTATTAAAAATAAAATAAAGTAATAATATTTAATTTCTTTTCAAATTTATCTAAAAGTGAGAAAAGAAAAATGTAATCTAACTAAAATAAAATAAAAATAAAAGTTTACTTATTATAATTAAAAATAAAAATAAAATATTTTTTTCAATAAATAGAAAATTTAATTTAAACTAAACTCATGAAATAAACAATTAAATTCGACTACTAAAATTAATAAAATAAAAGATAAAAAATAATATCTAGTTTTTATTTTAGTTTCATAAATAAAAGAAAAACTTTTTTATTTCTAGTAATTTTCAAAAAAAAATATCAAAATAAAAAAGAATATGAAGTGTAATATAAAAGAAGGGTGCTTAAGTGAACGTACTATTTAAAATAAGACATAAAACACTTTAATCTATAAAACTTGTTAGAGACACCATTTTATAAATTTTTTTACAGATTCAGACACCTAATTGTAAAAAAAAAAAAAAGGTTTAAACATCAAAATAGAAAAAAATAAAAAATTTCAAACACCATTTATATATTTATCCTTAAAATAAATTGATCAAATTTATAAATTTATCAAAAGTACACCTTGATTTTTGAGTTAATGTACTCATAATGAAATATATAGATTTTAAAGTAATATATAACATTGAAATTTAAATTTAAAATAATTAAGAAAATTGAAGAATTAAATGATTTTATTTTATTAAAACTTAAAGAGTAAAATATTTTATCATCATGCTCAAAAAAATTTCATAAAACGGAAGGAATTAAACATATGTTGATACAAAAGACTAACGGAAAAAGTTAACAAAAGGGCTAAAGCATTGACAGAATCAAAATTCAATTTTCAAACAAGAAAGGGAAGAGTGTGAATTAAATCAAATATCAAGGAAGAAAATGTAATTTGCTCAAAAAATAATATGAAAAATCTTCTATACCAATTTATAACATGAAAAATAATTCATTGTCACTTCATTTATAATATTCATTAGCAATTTATAAAATCTTTTATTTCATTAGCATTCTCATTCCCAATATTTCATTGGCATCTACTAAATTGCATGGAAATGGAAACATAAGGAAATTAAGCATAAAAATATTCAAAATATAGATATATATAAATATAAAAATATGTATAGATATATATAAATATAAAAATATGTATAGATATACATAAATATATATATATTTTATATAAATATTAAAATTTTTATTTATTACTATCAATAATAAAATAATTATAAATTATTTTATTTAGTTAAGAAAAATATGAAAGTCCTTTAAAATTTATTTTGTTTATTATTTGGGAAAAAACTAAAGAACTGTTTTTTTCAAATTGGAGACGGATTTTCAAGTTGGAAACGGGTTTCCTTTTCCACTTGGAAACGAATTCTCAAATTGAAAACAAGTTTTTTAATTTTTTTATATTTGTGGAAACCACCCAAAACATTTCCAAAGAGCTTTTTAAAGTTTCTAACATGGCCAGACGTCTACTAATTGAAGTTTTAGTGCATCATAGGTGGTCATGGACTTGCTTGTTATTTTGAATCCATCTTCCAGCAAAATCAAAGAAGCAAAAAAGCAAAACACAAGAATGATTTCGCTACTGTTGATTGGGTTACTCAAAGGAATTAATGACAAAGTAGTTGGAAAAAAGGATTCTAATTACCTATATCATGAGCATTTAGCATATTTCATTGAAGAAACTACAAAAGAAATCGAAAAATTTGGCGTGAAATGCCATAAGAATCATACATGTGAGGAGTCAGTGCATGACAGATTCATTTTCGGGAGTGTCATGCTGAATGTGTACTCAATTAAAATCATTATTAGTGACCGTCAGAAATTTTCTGGTTTCACTTTTTGTGTCCATGGTTAAAATAAAGTATTAGAACCATATATATAGGTTCTTTAGAAGGAGATATGGATGATTTATGATGCAAACACAATAGAATTAGAAGAAAGATAAAGAGAATGAAGCATGAGGTATGCAAAATATGCACTGCCTTTAAGGATTTATTAGCTATGTGCTATGATCTTGGAGGATACAACAGACTCATCCAGTACACCTTTGCATAATTAAAAACATTAAAAATCCATCTAGCAAACATTTAGGAAATTAATCATGCAATGTTTTGAGAATATTTGAACATGTAAAATGTTTGTAATAATGTTATGCATTTAAAAAGATTGAAAAATATATTTAATAAATAAAGTGATAAACTTTGAATGATTTAGAAATATATTTAACAAGTAGTATAATTCTGATAATGTGATTTTGCCTTTTGGCAAAATTTATCCTTTTATTTTTTGCAACATTGAAGTACCATATATTTCATATTTGTTACATTTTAGTACAATTCTAAATAATATTGTTCAAAATCTTTGCTTTAATGTTAAAATAATATGGATTTTTAGTAGTAAAAATATATAATAAGTGATATATTATTCAAACAATTACGATAAACTCACAATAAATCAAGTTTAGATGTATTTTTAATTTTATTATGAATAAAAATAAATAATTTTTAAAAAAAATTTATACTATTTTTAAAATAACCAATTAGTTATTTTGATAATAAATCATATATATAATAAATTTAAGACAAATTGCATAAATGGTGTGTGAACTTGTCAATTTTTACTATTTTGGTGGTCAAACTTTTTTTTATCTTTTTTTTTGCAATTGAGTATTTGAACTCATTAATTTTGTATCATTTAGATAGTTTTGATTGGTAAAGGGTTGCCTGAATGCACAGTCAACTCAAATGGGTTCAGTTTTCGCCATGCAGAGCTCCACGTCATCAAGCACATTTTACAATATCACATGAAATACCTGATATACCCTTATGACATACAAAGATCCCAATTTTACATCATTAAACCGTAGCCACTACAAACTCCACCACCACCATTGCTGCATTAAACACCACCATAAAAAATGAATCTGCAGCAAAGAAAAGCATATGTTTGTGGTGAAAATGGAATGCGATAACAAGAAGTTCATCAACTATATTTTCCAAGAACATAAAAGAAAAGAAATATTAAAGATGGCAAGTACTTGGCCAGCGCAATAACAGTGGCACTTCAAGCCATTGTTATTTAACAATGAAATTTAAAAAAAAGAATTTAAATAAAAAAAATAAAAGAGCTACGAAACCAAAGAGATGAGATAAATTTAACCGGTGCACCTTTATGGTTGTGACCAGTCCCAACCTGAAAGAGGCATTGGCCATTAATCACTCAATATACGTACAATTATAACCATCTCAAATGTATAACGAATCAAAATGCAAATAGAACACAAGTATATAAAAGCTCTTTTCCATAAGAAAACAAAACAGTTATCCATTAAAAGCCCCATGATAATTTCACAAATGACAAGCTATTTTAACACATTATTGCACATTAATAAACACAACAAAAATCCAGGCCATTAACTACGAGAAAAAACCATGGAGAAATACCAGGTTGCTAATTCGATTAGGGACAGTTTAGAGGAGCTTCACTAAGCTTTGCGATGATTTTAGTTTTACGATGGCCAATTATCCGTGGCTAAATTTTTCATTCATCTCAATTTTAAAACACGCTAATTAGAGACGGATGTAGTTGTCCATCGCTAATTTTGTAATAATTGAAAAAAATAATTTTCTTTTTTTTATATGGTTAATTAATTAATGATTATGTAATTGATAAAATTAACAAGTGATATATATATATATATATATATATATATATATATATATATAATTCGATTTTGTAATTTGACATAAATATTTGAAAACATATTATAATTTCCTTTTTTAGCAATTAAATAGACTCATGAATTTATAAAGTTAATTATTCATCATCCACTACATTAACATCTTCATCGTCATCACATTCTTCATCTTCCTCTTCTGCATCTTCATCTTCATTCATTAATTGTCTACTTGATGATCCAATTTTGTTAACGTCAACATAAATATTATTTGGGTAAGCTAAAGATACTTCTTGTATATCTATTTCAATTTTATGTAATCTGACTTCATATTCTTGAAAAGTGTATTTTAACAGGAGCATTTAATTTTGGGAGCATTTAATTTTGGGACATCAATAACATGTCTAACTTTGACTTTACAAATAGCTAACCATTCACTTGGTGTCCCTTGAGTTGAAGGATAAGAAGTGTAATAAACTTGAGCAGCTTGAGATGCAAGAATAAATGGTTCATATGTATTAAACGTTTAACCCTTGTAAACATTGATAAGTTCATATTTATCATGAATGTGGGTGTCACGAGGATTTAGATCAAACCATTTGCATTTGAATAACACCGTTTGCTTAATTGGTAGTGCAGGATATTCTAACTCGAGAATATTTGTTAATTGACCAAAATAATCCATATCATTTGCAGTATGACTAGATCCCTTTATGCAAACCCCACTGTTGCTTGTAGTTTGATGTTCTACATGGCCAACTATGTGAAATTTGTATCCATTGATGTACTACCTTTTATACGACTTCACCGTATACGAGGGTCCAGATGCGACATCTCTAAGCATTCTATCATTGATATGCTCAGATTAAAAAAATTTACTACAAATTATTATTATTATTATCATCATCATCATCATCATCATCATTATCATCATCATCATCATTGACGTAGTTTTGACATAACATAATTCAGCCAAATCGACCTTATAATAAATGAGGTCAACCAATTAATATCATGTATGTACCCAAATAAATAAAGTTATTTTGGGTCAGGACTAAATTGTAATAAAAATAAGTTTGGAGGAATGACATAATTGAAAGAAATTAAGTTGAGAGACTAAATAGAAAATATGGCGGTTTACGTAAGGAAGAAAGAAAAAAAAAGAAAAAAAAGAAGAAAGAGAAGCAGAAGGAAGAAGAAGGAGCTAGCGGAGGAAGAAAAAAAAGGGAGGAACCAACATTTCTATGAGTAAACTTCCTTCTTTTCTCTGTTTTTCTTAAATCTTTTCATTGATCAGATTATTTTTAGGTGTTTTTAATATCTCTATTATGAAAATTAAAAATTTGAACGTTGCAACAGTGCGATCAGGCAGCACCTAATTGCACTGAGGCGGCGCCTCAATGGGCACTAAAGCAATGCCTCAGCAAGCCATTAAGACAACGCCTTAGTGACATGAGGATGAACAGGCGGTGCCTTAGTGGCTACAGAGGCGGCGCCTCAGTGGCCACAAAGGCAGTGCCTTTGTACTGTGCCAACGCCTCAATAGTTCAAAATGTTGTTTTGAGTTTGTTTCTGGTACGTGTTTAACCTGAATTTGTAATATACATGATTTATGAAGTAAATACAGAGTTTTAATTTGATCAAAATATAAATAATTATGAAAATGTGGTGATTTTGTGAGTACCTGTACATTGAAAGAAAAAATTGAAGTAAGACTGTGCCTGATGTACGACTGGGTTCTATGAGACGTAAGACTGTGTCCAGAATACAGCAACTCACAAGTGATTGATATAATCATTTTTATTCTTATTGAGAGAGTTGGGTTTGTGTGTAGAGTTAGGAACTTTACATCTACTCTTTCTTTGGGGATTGAAGAATTGGGTAATAAGGTTATTACTCTTGTTGGTTTGTATTGAGCCATATCAAAACACATTGATTGTGAAGGTTTTGGAGTGAGCCTTGAAAACTTTTGTTATTGGTTTTGTATTGTGCCAAGAAAAACACTCTTGTTTATATAGTTTGAGTTAAGCTTTAAAACTCATATTGTTGTAACACAATCTAATAATAAGATTGGTGTTGGTGTTGAAAATCCTAACTTGGAGATAAGTTAGATGGAGACGTAGGATTGTTGATAATCCGAACTCCTTAAATCTCTTGTGTTGTGGATTAAAATTGTTGATTTAATTTCTGTTTCTTTAATTATTTTTTTTGTCACCATATTCACCCCCCTCTAGGGCTTTTCAAAATATATGTTGTTGTTGGAAAGTTATAAAAAGATGAGAGACTATACATTGAGTGGAGAATGAAAAGTGGTGTTAGTAATATAGTTTGAACCACTATTTCTGATTGTAGTGACTCTTAGGGGTTGTTTGTTTGATGAAAAATAAGGATGGGAATCAGAATAGGAATGAGTGATTCCAATTCCTAGTGTTTGGTTGACTAAAAAATTGTATTGGAATGGAAATAGATTCTCCCATCAATGGGATCACTTATTCCCCCTATTTCCATGAGGAATGAATTTTTATTCCCATAGAAATCAAATCAAACCAATTATAAATTGGTCAAACATCTAAACATTGTCATATATTATCAAAATCTATTAAATAAAATATATTTTTTAAAAAATAAAATAAAATATATATACTGTTAAATTGTATTGATAATTAATTTTTTAACATATGTTTTATTTTATTGTTTCAAAATATATTTTATTTAATAGATTTTTATAACATATGACAATATTTAAATATTTGATCAATTTATAATTGGTTTAACTTAATTTCCATAGAAAATATTTTAAATAACTATTAATAAATGATTTTAAAAATAATTCTTATAATATATAATTATAAGAGCAAATTAAATTTTCCTCTTGCAGGTTTACTTAATTAATACTTACCTCCTTCTTGTTTGAAAATCAGACTTTTGCCTCCCTCAACTTTTACTCTGTAAACATTTAAGGGCTTCTGTTAGGGTTAGGCCATTTTTCCTTTAAGTGCTATATAAAATGACTAAAATGCCCTTTCAAATAATAAAAAACTATAATTAACGATAAAATAGTAGTGAAATAGTTAATTTTTTTATGAACCATATTATTAGTAAGTGAAAAATATATGTATTTAATGTTATTAAATATAAAGAACTAAAATATTTTAGTGTTTTATAGTTAATTATAGTAAAAATATTATTTGAAAGGGCATTTTGGTCTTTTCTATGGCACTTAATGGAAAAAATGACATAACCCTAACAAAAGTCTTTAAATATTAACAGAATAAAAACTGAGGGAGGTAAAAATTTACTTAATAATAATAATATATTATCAATATATTTACTATAATAATAACAATATATTTACTTAAAATTAATGACTTAAATAAAATTATTATTTTTATTGTATATTAATATATGTAGACATATATTATAGATTATTAAAACAACGTAATTTTACCCAAAACTACATTATTTTGATTAAAGTAATGATCTTATAAATAAAAATAAGAGATTAAAATATATTGTTATTATTATATTAAATAACTTATTAATTATTATTTTTATTAAGTAATCTTATTGATGTTATTTAAAAATAATGAGCTAAATAAAATTATTATTGTATATGAATATATATAGACATATATTAAAGATAACCAAAATGACGTAATTTTGCCCACAATTACATTATTTTGATTAAAGTAAGTAGTGACCTTACAAAAAAAAAAAAAAAGAGATTAAAATATATTGTTATTATTATATTTAATAACTTATTAATTATTATTTTTATTAAGTAACCTTATTAATATTGTTTAAAATTAATGAGCTAAATAAAATTATTATAATTATTATTTTTATTGTATATTAATATATATAGACATATATTTTAGATAATCAAAACAGTGTAGTTTTATCCAAAACTATATGGTTTTGATTAAAGTAAATAGTAACCTTACAAACAAAAAGAAGAGGTCATTTTTATTAACTAAAATATATTGTTATTATTATATTTAATAACTTATTAATTATTATTTTTATTAAGTAATATTATTAATATTATTTAAAATTAATGAGCTAAATAAAATTATTATTATAATATTATTATTATTCTTGATTTTATACAATAAAATTCAGAAATTCTAGAATTCTCATTTTAAATTGTAGCATATTAATCTGTTTTAAAAAAAATTAAATTTTGCATATTGAACTATCGCTAAAAATGGAATGATATAAAATTTAATATAGTCCTGAAAATTTTATTTTTGAAATGCCAAAAATTTAATATATTTGAGGAAACTTTAAATATCCGAATTTCCCCGTGCTTACCCCTAGACTGTCAGCTTTTGCCCTGTTTCTTTTTTCAGCTTAATTTTTTCTCCATTCTCTTTTTTTCTCAATTTATTTTTGTCTCTTTAGCTTTCAGACTGTCATTGTTCTTTTGCCTGAAATTCCTGGTGTTAACTCGCCATCAGCAGGATCTCTTTTTGGCTATTAGGCTTGTTTACATTTTTGCTGTAAGCAAATATTTTTGTGGCCTTATCTAGTTCTTACATGTCTTCAGTGAGAAGAAAGGTCGTGCTTTGTCCATGAAGTTTGTCCACAAGATCATATTGTTTATATGCCTAGTATTTCTGCTCGGTACCTCCAGCAATGGTATATGCTTTCAAAAACCTTAGCCAAGGATGCTGCTTGGAAATTTGGGAAAGAAGATGGAAGGGACTTGGTTACAATAAATTCAAGATGGATCATTGGTCCTCCCTTATAGCCTATGCTTAATCTCATCTTGGAGATTTTAATGAACCCCATAAAGGGCACACTATTTCATCAATGATGATTTCAAGTATATAAAAGTCCTGTACTTTTGTTTTTCCAACTCAGATTCGTTAACCTTCTTTTTTTTGGTCTGTTTTTAATATGCTGGAATCTTCAAGAAGTATTGCAATCTATTTACCAATCTTGAAACCTTTTTTATTGTTAACTATCGCAACTTTCAAATTAAAGTTTTAGATTTGTTGATGTCAGATGAAAGTTTAGAATATGTATAGTTTTTCTTTATGAGAACAAAGCAAGGAATTTTTAGTTTGAGTATGGTAAAATCAAGGCATTTGTAGCTCACAAGTATGAGTTAGAATCTCAAAGACTTCACATGGAAGGCACAAACAGTTTGGCGAACTTCTTTTAAATAGTTTCATTTCACTTCCTGCCATTTCATCCTTTTACAACCTTAAACTCACATATCTATAGCATTTTCTTCTCAGTCCAAAAACAGAAAACAAAAATGGCCGACGGAGTTCTCTTCGATTTAGCTGGGGAAATCATTAAGAAGTTGGGATCCCGCACCCTCCAAGAGATAGGAGTGTGGTGGGGTGTCAATGATGAACTCAAGAAACTTGAGCAAACAGTTTCCACCATCCGTGATGTCCTTCTCGATGCTGAGGAGCAGGAATCACATATCCATCAGGTCAAAGGTTGGCTAGAGAAGCTTCAAGGGGTTGTTTATGATGCAGATGACTTACTGGATGACTTCGCCACTGAAGCTTTGCGCCGTCAGGTGATGACTGGAAATAGAATGGCTAAGGAGGTAAGCCTTTTCTTTTCCCATTCAAATCAACTTGTTTATGGTTTTAGGATGGGAAATAGAGTTAAGGCCATTAGGCAGAGACTTGATGAGATTAAGGCCAATAG
>CATIWO010925992.1:0-39882 GCA_949673435.1 Macaranga tanarius
GCCAATGTAAAATTTGGGCAAAATGTTGGGGACCAATTTGGAAATTGGATATCCATTTTGAAATTTAATCAAAATTCAGTGATTGAAAAAAAACAAATTGAAATTGGGTATCCTTTTTGAAATTTAATGAAAGTTCAGTGATCTGCGGGGTTTAATACCCGAATAGCTCTGTAATACAACTTCAAACTTTATTCTATGCTTTATAGAAGATTTCAGTGAGTATATTAGTATTTATAGGACATAATTATAGCATAGTTTGCATCAATGCTTTTTATTTGGTAATAATATCCATGTTCCATGTGACTGAATGTGCATAAATGCGAGATAGATGCGTATTTAAAGGTGGCTATACATTGAAATTAAGAGAAGTAACAATTGTTATATACATCTTTACACGTTGTGCGCTGTAGACAATATACATGAAGCTTTAGACATTGTAGCCTTAAGAATGTGAATGATTCTGTGGAATGAATTAATTTTAAAAATAATATATTGACTATATTTTGTGAAGGTGTGGAATGGTCTAATTCTGTGCACGTGAGGATGGAAGTAGAAATATGTTATATAGTATAGATGGTGAAAGTATACTTTTAGAGTATTTAGATTATCAATGATGGCATGAGAGAGTGTTTGTTGAATAGAATTGGATGGACATTTTTACATAACGTTTGAAATTTGGTACGTGCGAGTGCATATAGGTGATTAGCTCTTATGTATGGTAAGTGAGTGTGCACAGTTAAAATCCAATTTAGCATGTATCATGGTATTTAAGCTTAATGAAGATGCCAAATGTTATAAGGAAATAAGAATAAAAGCTTTACTGGCCGTAAAGAAAATGAAGGCAAATATTGGAGGGTAGGTTTATTAAAGCTCTATGTACGAGTGAGTGCAGTAAAGATAAAGGTCAATTTTACGTTGGGATATAATGGTACAGTTGTAGACGTTGTTCCTGTGAAAATGAAATAAATTGACAGTGCATAGATTATATATTTATAACATGTAGTAAACTATAAAAGTTTACAGTAACAGGGGTAAGGAAATACGTTGGAAGAAGTAGTATTGAAGATGGGTGTGAAGTGTATGTATTGAAAGACGTAAAACTGAAAGCATAATTTTGTGTAATCATGGTAGAACCTTGTTTAGATGGTGTAACAAATAAGGTGTGGAGAAAGGGCACTAAAATTCCTTCCTCAAGACATGACTGCTATTTCTTTTGGTTTAATAGATAAAGTAGCGGTGCATAGTAGTCATGTTTTGAGTTATTTAGTAAGTTTTTTTGTTAGCTTGAAAAAATAAGGAATTTTTTTCTTTGCTATTGTTTTAGTTTTTAACCTGTAAATCGCATAAACGTCATTCAAGTATATAGGTTTAGGTTTTATTAACTTATTAAAACATTATTAGAAGAGTACAATACTAGTATAGGAGCAATTACAAATGATAGTGGTTGTATTTAAATAAAATGAATAGTAAGCTCAGGTCTATTATGAATCTGCAGTAAAAAAGACGTTTGGCCTATGTAGTGTAGTAAAAGTTGTAGAATATAGTTTAGGCTATTGCTGAGTTTAGGTGTCGAGAACTAGATATGTAGTATAAGGTCATTGCATCAAACAACAGCTAATTCAAGTGTAATATCTTATGAGGACACATTCAGAAATTAAAACACCAAGTGGTTTGATGAAGTAAAGTTGCATTTGTTGGCAGTTTTTATGTAACATCCGATCCCACCACTACCCTTGTTAGAATGTCTCACACTTAACCTTTCTAACGTAAGTACTGATGTGGTCGAGTATTACTTCTTTCTTAATCATCAACTAGATAATTCTTAATCATATGAATATAATACATTCCAAAATTTCTCCATCACTATTATACACAAATCTCGCAATACAAATCATTAATTTACAACTGTTAAAACAATAAAATATTGTTATAAAATACTATCTAAATAATATTTTCGAGATTTTTCACCGCTTCTACTTCCCTTAGTAAATATCTAGCTATCTTCCAGGCAGCCACTCAACTCTGAAAAATTTAATAAAAAGGAGTTGTGAGTCTTTCCGACGGAAAATACTCAGTGAGTGAACAAGTTAACAAGAAACGAAATATTTTAATGAATCTTGATATCTCAAAAGATGAAAGCTCAAACACACAATTTAGAATAAGATCATAATATCATTGTCAAAGTAAACTATACATATATTACAGTAATATCGGGTTTAGTATGATCCAATATTACACCGAACGCAATACTATTAAGTCAGTATGCATATGACAACTTAAGTGTAATCAACACTTAGACCAATATTAACTCAAATGCCATATCCCAATTAATATATATTTTTGGCCCTAGGTAGCAGAACAACATACACCTTATATATGGTCTTACATTTACAAAAGAGATTGTTTTTCCCGGCCCCAGGCAATGGCCATATATATTTACGTACTTAACCACTTTACATCCATAGGGTAGTATGTGTATCCGACCCCAGGCAACAACTATACACACTCACCAACCCTACATCTATAAAGTAAAATGTGCACCGGGCCCCTAGCAATGACTATACACATTTACTAGTTTACGTCTATAAGGTAACATGTGAATCCGGTCTCTAGCATCGGCTATACACATTTACTAGATCATAATATACAGGGTAAGATGTGTACCCAGCCCCAGGCATCGACTATACTCATCTACCAACCTTGCCATATCCCCGACATGGACTTATTATCTCTTAATACCATATAAGCTAATGCTCATCGTTATATCATTCACTCATGAATTGCTGTGTTCCGGACACAGTCTTACGTCTCATAAAACTCAGTCGTACATTGGGCATTGTCTTACTTCAACCCTTCCTTTCCAATGTACATATGCTCATAAAATCATCACATTTTCATGACCAATCATGTTTTTGATCAAATCAAAACTCTGTATTTACATAAAAAATCATGTATAATA
The DNA here is from genome assembly GCA_949673435.1 of Macaranga tanarius. Lineage (NCBI taxonomy): Eukaryota > Viridiplantae > Streptophyta > Magnoliopsida > Malpighiales > Euphorbiaceae > Macaranga > Macaranga tanarius. Next base: position 2,960 of record CATIWO010925992.1, read on the forward strand.
TAAATCCGGTTTAAATACCGATTAGAAACGACTCAAAATAATATTTTGGACCACTGAGATGTCGGCACAGTGTAGAGGTGCCAACTCTGTGGCCACTAAGGCGCTGCCTATTCATCCTCATGTTACTAAGATGCCGCCTGAATGGCTTGCTGAGGTGTCACCTTAGTGCTTACTAAGGCACTGCCTGAGGGCCATTAATTAATTAAGGCGTCGCCCCTGTGCATTTGAATTTTTGAAATTTCATCAACAAACCAAAAATAATTTCCAAAACAACCAAAAATCAGTATGAAAATCAAAGGATTAAAGAAAAAATTCCACTCACTAAACTGTCGGTTTCTCTTTTTTTCTTCTCCCTCTTCTTCCGCACTGCTTCCTTCTTCTTTTCTTTTTTTCTTCCTTTAGTTGCAGATATGGCTGATTAGTTATATTTTTCTTTTAGCCCCTCAACTTTATTTCTTTCAATTAAGTCCTTCCTCCAAACTTATTTTCTTTATATATTATTCCTGACCTAAAATAACTTTAATTATTCGGGTACAAACATGACAATTCTCCTACTCAAAAAGAATTTCTTCCTTGAAATTGGGTGAATGGTTATCATAATATTACTAAAAATCTCTTTACCTTAATCCTTATCCTTCTCTTTATTACGACCACAATTATATTCTTAAGAATCCTCTACATTACAATTCAATTTAATAATTTCCTTAATTAAATTCTCATACTAATAACGTGCTTTTTTCCTATCAATAGCAACTACGGCTAATTTAACCATCATATCTCAAGATAAATGGTTCCTTAATTCATAGACTTCAAAACTACAATTACAATTAACATAAATAAAGTTATAATAATAAGATTATCTTATCTTCTAAGGAGTCTACCTTATAAATTAGCTATACATTCTGTTGCATTAGGTATTTTTGTTCTTTTCCTGCTCAATTGTTGTAAACATTCTAGCTTGTTAAGCATTACCGACCATACTAGCTCCCTAACTTACAGGTCCTTTTTGAGATGTGTCTATATTCGCACTTGATTCATTGTGCATCCCATTGGGGTTTGGGGGTCTACCTCCCCTCATTAAGTGTAAAGTACCAGACTCTAGCACCCTCGGCTCTATTAATACATTCTCTGGATAGTCATGAGCATAATGCCCTATCTCACTATACTGATAAGACCTCACTCTTGTGTGTCTACTATAATTCCCTGTATGATGACTTTTGCATTCATTACACCATGACATTGCATATATTTTTCCAACATCTGCTTGTCCAAGTGATGTCATTAGTTGCCTTACCGATGTTTGACTTCCTTGAGGTTTACCATTTCCTCCACTTTTAATATTTTCTTCCGAATCAGAGGTAAATTTCAATTTCTTATTATCATTCCAAAATTGCCTGTTCGACTCCTTTCGTTGCTCAGCTTCTTCTAATTCCTTATCTAACCTTTCTTTCTCCATAGCTTTCTCAACCTAACCTCTAAAGGTTATGCCAGCATACAGATTTAGCTTTTCACATAGGGAGGCATGCAATTCATCCCTAAACTTGTCGCTTTTCATTTCTTTCGTAGGATACACATCTTTTGCATACTGGTACAAATCTTTAAACTTGTCAGTATACTCTCTAACAGTCATCGAACCTTGTACTAAGTTTATAAAAGATGCTCTTTTTTTACTTCTGAAATGTCTCAATCAAATACTCTCTATTGAACTCCTCTTTAAATATTGACCAAGTGAAAGCCTTTCCATACAAATTTCTTACCCAGATCAACCAATCATCAACTTTATCGAACATAAGGCCATATACATTACTCACTTTCTCTTCATCACTTAACTGTAATGTAGTAAAAGCCTTTTTCATGGTTTTAACCCACTTGTCAGCTTGACCAAGGTCTAAAGTACTATGGAAGTCATATGCTCCATACTACTTAGCATGTTCGATCATGTATTCCGGTTTCTTATACTTTTCTCTCTTGCCATTGTACGTGCTAAATCAGTAGCATCCATATGTACCACTGGTAGTGCTTACTGATTCGGCATGTTCACAGGCATCATGGGCTACAGCGGTTGGTAATTATTCTGTGCTCTCCTAGGTACATCCTCAAAAATCAAGTTGGAAGTAGTCAGTAGAGAACTATCTTATTGACTACCTATTTGAGCATTACACATTTCATTCCTATTGTTGCCAACTGATGCTAATGACGGAGGTGATGCTTGTGGAAATGCTCAACCCCTAGTCGAGATATTAGCCAACTCTACTAAATTTGCTATATTATCCTGGATGCCATGTCCTCTACCTCTACCTTGACCTCTACCATATCCACGACTATGACCTCAACCTTGACCTCCTATATAACCACCTTTAGTTCTTACTATCTTTCTGAAATTCAAAATTAACATAATTAATTACCATAAAAACTCATATCATCACTAATATTCATAAAAAGCCTTGTTTTTACAATCTAAACTTCCAAACCTAAACTTTCAAACCTAGGCTTCCAAATCTAAACTTTCAAACCTATGCTCTGATGTCAAAATTGTAACACCCGATCCCACCACTACCCTAAAATGTCGCACACTTGACCTTTCTAACTTAAGCACTGATGTGGTCGAGTATTACTTCTTTTTTAATCATCAACTAGATAATTCTTAATCATATGAATATAATACATTCTAAAATTTTTCCATCACTATTATACACAAATCTCGCAATACAAATCATTAATTTACAACTGTTAAAATAATAACATACTATTACCAAATGTTATATCTAAATAATATTCTTAAGATTCTTCACTGCTTCTAATTCCCTTAGTAAATATATAGCTATCTTCCAGGCAGCCACTCAACTCTAAAAAATTTAATAAAAAGGAGTGGTGAGTATTTCCGGTGAAAAATACTCAGTGAGTGAACAAATTAACAACAAATGAAATATTTTAATGAATCTTAATATCTTAAAAGATGAAAGTTCAAACACACAACTTACAATAAGATCATAATAGCTCTTCCAAAGTAAACTATACATATATTACGATGATATCACATTTAGTGTGATCCAATATTACACCGAACATAATACTATTAAGTCAGTATGTATATAATAACTTAAGTGTAATCAACATTTAGACTAATATTAACTCAAATGCCAAATCCTAATTAATATATATTTCTGGCCCCAGGCAGCAGAACAACATATACCTTAGATATGGTCTTACATTTATAAAAAAGAATGTATACTCAGCCACAGGCAACGGCCATACATATTTATATACTTAACCATTTTATATCCATAGGGTAGTATGTGCATCTGGCTCTAGGCAACGACTATACATATTCACCAACCCTATATCTATAAAGTAAAATGTGCACCCGGCCCCTGGCAATAGCTATACACATTTACCAGTTTACGTCTATAAGGTAACATGTACATCTGGCCTCTAACATCAGCTATACATATTTACCAGCTCATAATTTGTAGGGTAATATATGTACCCGGCCCCAGGCATCGGCTGTACTCATCTACCAACCCTGCCATGTCCCCGATATGGACTTACTATCTCTTAATACTATATGAGTTGATGCTCATCATTTTATCAATCACTCATGAGTTGCTATGTTCCGAATACAATATTATGTCTCAAAGAACTCAGCCATACATCGGGCACGGTCTTACTTCAACTTTTCCTTTCCAATGTATATATGCTCATAAAATCATCACATTTTCATAACCAATCATATTTTTAATCAAATCAGAACTCTGTATTTACATCATAAATCATGTATATTATAAATATGATTTAAACACCGATTAAAAACAACTCAAAACATTGGCACAATGCAGATATGCCACCTCTGTGGCCATTGAGGCACCGCTTGTTCATCCTCATATAACTAAGGTGCCACTTGAATGACTTGCTGAGGTGTCACCATAATGCTCACTAAGGCGCCGCCTGAGGGTTATTGATGGACTGAGGCGTCGCCCTTGTGCATTAAGGCGCCATCTCTGTGCAATCAGGCACCACTTGATCGCACAACTACAATATTCAAAATTTTGAAATTTCATTAATAGACCAAAAATCAATTCCCAAAACAATAAAAAAATCAGTATGAAAATCAGAGGATTAAAGAAAAGAAATCCACTAACCAAACTGTTGGTTCCTCCTTTTTTCCTTCTCCCTCCCATTCCGTGCTGCTTCCTTCTTCTTCCTCCTCCTTCTTTTTTTTTCTTCCTTTAGTTGTATATATGGCGGTTTAGCCATATTTCTCTTTTAGCCCCTCAACTTTATTTTTTTTAATTATGTTCTTACTTCAAATTTATTTTCTTTACAATTTAGTCCTGACCCAAAATAACTTTTATTATTCGGACATGATATTTTATGGATGACATGCGATCAATTCTAAATTCTTAGAACATTGTAGACATGAATTATAGGGCCATTGGTTGATATGTGGTCGACCCATTATAAAATCTTAACAGGCTGGGTGATGTGACCATCGATGAAGGACCAATCTTAAGTTAGCAAAAATTTTATTACCATAAAATTGTTCTTTTAATTGTGTTAACTTGCATCTAACTGATATATTTTATGTAATGGGTTGGGCCTAGTGGCAAATGAATCATAAACGAATTTAAGGAAAAAACCTCGGATATTCATAGTCTAGAAACAACTTGAATGTGCATACCAATATTAATATTAACAATATCATTGACCTTAACATAAAACTTAGCCTCCCAATGCTCTATAAGATGCATAAAGAGTAATTTTGTATTCTTTGGATGCTCCTCAATTGCCTCCACTTTTCCATCCTATTGAGGTTACAAATACAGAGTAAATGATATGCTAATACTTTGTATGTTGAATTAGAATATACCTTAACAAGCAAAACATCGACCTCACATATGTACATAATTCAAAGAGAAGCGTGTAAATGAATGTTATATTAATGGAATTACAATAAATTTAAAAACTAGTTGTATATTTATGCATTTAAGGGGCTATTTATATTTTTTTATTTACTTTATTAATATATCTTGTATTTATTTTTTAGTATATATTTTCTTTATTTGTTGGAAAGTATTTATTATTAATTAATTAATTAATTAATATATTTTCCATTCCAGAAGCCAACAAATCACTAGAAAGCTAAAAGCTTAGTATTAGACATTTGCTTGATCAATCTCAAATTAACCAATTTTTTACTTTGGCAAAGCAATTTTGACGGACTAACAACTTTATCTAAGTGTGTTCTAAGAGATAAAGATTAAGGAGCAAGCATTAGCACTAAGATTTAACGAAAAGAGTAGTCAAAGGCTTGATCACAATATCTATCACGATTGTGATCATTGAAGGTTGCTCATAACATTCAAAAAAAGTATAGTTAGCAAGTTAGATAGCCACCCTCACGAGCACTGTCATGGTCATGAGCATAGTCACGATTAAGATCACGAACATGACACTTAAAATATGCTTGTGATGAAGCAAGTGGCTTAAAAGGAAGTAACCCTCACGGGTTGTAATCCTAGTCATGAGTGTAGGTCACAATCACAATTATGGCCATGATCAATTGAAGCCACTCATGAAGAATCAAGGTTCAGAAGGTAGAAACCTTCACATTTTACCATGACCATGAGCAAGAGTCATAAGCTAATATGTTTACCTCTCAATTGGCAAATCAACTTTAACGATAAAATTTTTCAATCCTCATAATTAGGACAGTCACCATCACGAATGTGAGCATAACTTTCTTTATAAAAAGTAAAAATTGCATTAAATGAAGATGGAGAAGGTTAGATATGAATTAGGGGCACTTCAACAAGTATTTTTTACTCTCTAACTATAAACATAAGTCTTGAAACTTTAATTAAGAAGTTAGATAGTTGGTTGAGCTAAATTATTATAAGAATTCCATTAAGCATTTAAGGCTTTCTTCATTTGGTCACTATAATCTTCAAACTTTAATTAACTCTTTTAAAAGTAGGTTATGTATTAGAGAAAAAATTATACTTCTATTCTTTCTTAGGCTAAGTTAGGGAAAGTGAGGATCAATTCTTTTAATTAGTTTAAGTGTTAACCATCTAAAACACTTGGATTTGCCAAACAAAAACTCTTATTGTAAGGTTTAAGTTTATTTTAGAAAAAATATTACTTGTAATAATCTTATTAATAAGATTGGTGTGGGTGATTGAAAATCCTAACTTGGGAAAAGTTATGTAAAGGAGCAGGATTTTGTGAATCCAAACATCTATAACCAATCATGCATTATTGATTATTCTTTTCCTTATCCTTATTCTTATTGGTTTCCATTTCAAACTAACTCTAAATTTCTTTCAATTAATCTCAAACACTCAATTAGCCCTATTCACTCCTCCTTTAGGGCAACTTTCATTTGGTATCAGAGCCTAACTTCTTGGTACTTAATTGTAAGAAGAAAAGGTTATGGGGATTACAACTATAAACTTCTATTCTTTTAGACCCTAATTTGATAGGAGTGATTATCCACTACCAGAATAAGGTAAAAAAATTAACCTTAAGTAAAGAATGAAATAGGAATGACACATAACAAAACAAATATAAGAATTGAACTTTTTTATTTATTTATGAAGAGCTAGTGCACTTAGATTTATAAACTAAGACATTCACCTTTAAACAAATCAAAGCTATCACTAATAATTCTGATATAGAAAAAAGGATTGGAGAGGGTGGGTTTGGACCTGTGTGCAAAGTATACTACTACAACTTTCTAATTACTTACATTTATTTATGTATGCCTTAATATAAGAATCACATTAAATTTTACTTTGTAGGGAAAATTATAAGATAGAACTATAGTTGTAGTTAAGTAGCTTTCCTCTAAATCAAGACAAGGTCATTGTGAATTTATGAATAAAATAAGCATTATTTCTATTATATAAAATCTGAATCTTGTTAGATTATATGGATGTTGTATTGAAGGGAGCTAGTCCTTATTGGTATACAAATACATAGAAAACAACAGCCTTACACAAGCTTTATTTGGAAAAAAGTTTACTCTTTAGCTCTTCAATATATGTCTAGATCAAGAAAATAAATATATAGTATAATGAGAGGCAATTGAAACTAGATTGGCCTACGAGGCATAATATTTATGTTGGCATAGTGAAAGGTCTAGCTTTTTTACATGAGGAATGCATGCTAAAGATTGTTCATAGAGACATAAAAGAACTAATGTACTCCTTGAGAAGGATCTAAATGAAAAAAATATCTAATTTTGGGTTGGCTAAACTTGATGAAGAGGAAAACACCTAGAACATCACTAGAATTGCAGGAACTATGTGAGCTACACCTTATTCTTTTATTATAATTGTTGACCTTATACCTTTCACTGGTCTAACTAAATCTTTATCTATAAGATATAAAAAAATTGAGGTTCTTACCTATTCCAAGTTTATTACACGTGATTGTCATATTTATGACATATACTCCAAGTATTTTACACTTGAATATTATAAAAGAGATACATATTTATATATCACAAATTTGACTATTGGGTCTAATATATATAGAGTAGGCAAGAATTTCTCAGCAAGATTTTTGGGCAAAGCCAAATTTAGTGAAGCTAAACTCATATCTCTATTATTACAAAGGACACACGACATCAAAAGTACTTGACTTATAAGACATATGTTTATAGCTTTGGGGTAGTAGCACAGAAAATTGTTGTTTGAAACCTATTTCTGCTAATGATTTTGTATGCCTCCTAGATTAAGTAAGACCTACAATGCATGTTCTTGAAAAAACAAAATTTGTTTACTTCAGTTGATCTAAAAATCAAGCTTACAATCTTTTTTTTTCTCGAATGGTTATTGCAGGCACTTGTGTTGAAGCAAAAGGGAAATATAATAGAGCTGGTTGATCCAACATTGGCTTTGGAGTCCAATTTTGAGAAGAAGTACTTAAAGTGATTAAAGTAGCATTGTTGTGCCCATCAACAAGGCTTAGGACTGAAATGTCAAAAATAATAAGTATGCTTTAAGGGCAAAGTGATGTTGATGAATTGGCAATGGATCCATATTTATATGGTGATGAACTCAGGTTCAAGGCCTTGAGAAAATAATATGATCAAATTTTGAGTAAGGGCTCAACAAGTGAAATTCGGTCCCTTATGCGTTCATCAAATACAATATGGATTGGTTCTTCATCTGCATCTGATCATAATCTTTATTTATATCAATTTGATTCCTATTAATATAAATTTTCCGTTCAATGAATCCAAAACTAGATAATTAGGGATAAGTGCCTTGTATAATTTTATACTGAAAAATAAAAAATTTTCAACTCACTCATTATCTAGTAATTGCTGACGTCGAATCTCTATTTATAAGCCACCAATTTCATTTAGAACCATTAGGAATTTTTTAACCATTATAGTTTTATTTTAATACATTTTTCTTACCATCTTAAAATATTTTTTCAACTCTTTAATTTTATTACATTTTACTAATTCATTCCTTCATCTTACAAATTGACTATATTAATTTCTTAACTTTATTAAAAATAAAAATTATAAATACTTTTCAAAAATAATTTCATTTTAACTCATAGAAATATAACATAAACATCTAAAAATGAAAAAATAAGAATCGAAATTTTTTTTAATAAAATAAAATATATAAAATTATAATTGAGGAAATCAAATGATAAACTTGTAAAAAATCATATTTGAATATATTTGCTCATAGCAAAGTTTTATAATATTAAATCTCAACATATTAGAGAATGAGAATTAGGATATAACAGTTGGCCCATAGTTCAGTACTCAGTATTATGAGGTGATAATAACATGATTATATAGGAGGTTATGGAAGTCAATGGAAAGTGAATTGGTTTTATAGCTAAGGGTCACAAAAATTCATGTTTGAATATATTTGCTTATAATAAAGATTTATAATATTAAATATCATGACATTAGAGAAGAATTGGAATGTAGCAGCTGGCCAGTAGTCTAATACTTAATAGCATAGGGTGATGATAATATGATTATATAGGATTTTATAGAAGTCAAGGGAAAGTGGATTGGTGTTATAAGTAAGGGTGGGAATACATACCCAAATCCATTTACCCAACCAAACTCACCCATATTAAATTTGTCTGGATAATTAAATGGCAATAACAAAAATTAAATTGGTTATACAACTTTAACCCTTATTTAAATGGGTTAGGTTATTTTAGGTATGGATACTTAAGAGATATTTTAAGCTTAATGACCTAATAGACACTAATCCAATCCAAGCCACAATTTTTTTCTTTTTTTTTTCAGCTTCATTTTTTAGATTTCTTTTTTAACTTGTATAGAGCTAGTGCACTTAGATTTACAAACTAGGACATTCATATTCAAACAAATCAAAGCCATCACTAATAATTGCGATATAAGAAATAAGATTAGAGAAGGTGGCTTTGGACCATTGTGTAAAGTGTACCACTACAACTTTCTAATTACTTACATTAACTTATATGTGCCTTACTACAAGAATTAAATTAAATTTTACTTTGTACAAAAAATTACCTAATGGAACTATAGTTGCAACTAAGCAGCTTTCCTCTAAATCAAGACAAGGACATTATAAATTTTCTAAATGAAATAGTCATTATTTCTATAATACAGCATTTGAATCTTATTAGGTTATATGAATTTTGTATTAAAGGGAGCCAATCCTTATTGGTATACAAATATTTAGAAAATAATAGCCCTGTATAAGCTTTATTTGGTACAAAATTTATTGTTTAGCTCTTTAATATATCGATAGATTAAGAAAGTAAAGATATAGTATAAGGACATGAAATTGAAACTAGATTGGCCTATGAGGCATAACATTTGTATTGGCATAGCAAAAGGTCTAGTTTTTCTGCATGAGTAATGCAAGCTAAAGATTGTTCATAGAGATATAAAAAACTAATGTTCTCCTTGACAAGGATCTAAATGCAAAGATATCAGATTTTGGGTTGGTCAAACTTGATGAAGAGTAGAATATCCATATCATCACTAGAATTGTAAAAACTATGTGAGCTACACATTTTTCTTTTATTATAATTATTGACCTCATACCTTTCACTGTTCTAACTATATCTTTGTTTATAATATATAATATTGGAAGTTTTTACCTATTCCAAGTGTATTATATGTGATTGTCATATTTAGGACACATACTCCAAGTATTTTACAGTTGAATATTATAAATGAGATATATATTTATATATCACAAATTTCACCATTAGGTGTAATACACGCAGAGTAGGCAAGAACTTCTTGGCAAAAGTTTTGGGCAGTGCTAGATTTAGTGAAGTTAAGCTCATATATATATTATTGCAGATGACACATAGCATTAGAGTATTTGACTTACAAGGCAAATGCTTATAGCTTTGGGGTAGTAGCATTGAAAGTTGTTATTTGAAACCTCATTCTGCTAATGATTTTGTATGCCTCTTAGATTGGGTAAGAAATACAATGCATGTTATTGAAAAAAAAGGATATGTTTACTTTAATTGATCTAAAAATCAAGCTTACAGTCTTTTTTTTCTTGAATAGTTATTGTAGGCATTTGTGTTGAAGCAAATGGGAAATCTAATGGAGCTGGCTTATCCAACATTGGCTTTAGTGTCCAAATTTGAGAAACAAGTATTTAAAGTGATTAAAGAAGCACTATTGTGAATTAACCCATCACCAAGACTTAGGCCTATAATGTTTACAGTAGTAAGTATACTTGAAGGGTAAAGTGATGTTGATGAATTGGTAATGGATCCATATTTATATAGTGATGAATTGGTATTGGATCCATATTTAATATAATCAAATTTTGTGTAAGGGCTCAACAAGTGATACTTGGTCCCTTGGGCATTCATCAAATAAAATATAGATTGGTTCTTAATCTACATTCGATCATGATTTTTATCCATCAATTTGATTTCTATTAGTATAAATTGTCCACTCAATGAACTCAAAATTATATAATTAGGGATAAGTGCCTCGTATAATTTTCTATTGAAAATTTGTAAATTTTCAACTTATTATCTTGTAATTATTGTCAAATCTCTATTTATAAGCCACCAATTTCATTTAGAATTTTTAGAAATTTTCTAACCATTATAGTTTTATTTCAATACATTTTTCTTACCATCTTAATATATCTTTTCAACTCTTTAATTTTATTACATTTTACTTATTCATTACTTCATCTTACAAATTGACTATTTTAATTTCTTAACTTTATTAAAAATACAAATTATAAATACTTTTCAACAATAATTTCATTTCAACTCATAGAAATATTACTTATAAATCTAAAAAATGAAAAAAAAAGTATCGATAAATATTATTTTTAATAAAAGAAAATATATAAAATTATAATTAAGGAAATAAACCGATAAACTTGTAAAAATTCATGTTTGAATATATTTGCTCATAGCAAAGTTTTATAATATTAAATATCAACAGATTAGAGAACGAGAATTAGGAAATAGCAGTTGGCCAGTAGTTCAGTACTCAGTACTATGGGGTGATAATAATATGATTATATAGGATGTTATAGAAGTCAATGGAAAGTGAATTGGTTTTATAGCTAAGAGTCGCAAAAATTCATGTTTGAATATATTTGTTTATAGTAAATATTTATAATATTAAATATCAAGACATTAGGGAAGAATTAGGATGTAGCAGTTGCCAAGTAGTTCAGTACTTATTAGCATGGGGTGATGATAATATGATTATATAGGAGTTTATAGAAGTCAAAGGAAAGTAGATTGGTGTTACACTAATCCAATCCAAGCCATAATTTTTCTCTTTTTTTTCAGCTTCGTTTTTTAGATTTCTTTTTTTACTTGTGAAGAGCTAGTGCACTTAGATATACAAAGTAGGACATTCATCGTCAAACAAATCAAAGCCATCACTAATAATTGCGATCTAGAAAATAATTTTGGAGAAGGTGGCTTTGGACCATTGTGCAAAGTATACCACTACAACTTCCTAATTACTTACGTTTACTTATATGTGCCTTAATACAAGAATTACATTAAATTTTACTTTCTACAAAAAATTACTTAATGGAACTGTAGTTGCAACTAAGCAGCTTTCCTCTAAATCAAGACAAGGACATTGCGAATTTCTGAATGAAATAGGTATTATTTCTATTATACAACATTTGTATCTTATTAGGTTATATGAATGTTGTATTGATGGGAGCCAATCCTTATTGGTATATAAATATTTAGAAAATAACAACCCTGCACAAGCTTTATTTGGTACAAAATTTACTGTTTAACTCTTTAATATATCAATAGATTAAGAAAGTAAAGATATAGTATAAGGACATACAATTGAAACTAGTTTGGCCTGTGAGGCATAATATTTGTATTGGCATAGCGAAAGGTCTAGCTTTTCTGCATGAGGAATGCTTTCTAAAGATTGTTGATAGGGACATAAAAAACTAATGTTCTTCTTGGCAAGGATCTAAATGCAAAGATATCGGATTTTGAGTTGATCAAACTTTATGAAGAGTAGAATACCCATATCATCACAAGAATTGTAAAAACTGTGTGAGCTACACATTTTTCTTTTATTATAATTATTGACCTCATACCTTTCACTATTCTAACTATATCTTTGTTTCTAATATATAACATTGGAGGTTTTTACCTATTCCAAGTGTATTATATGTGATTGTCATATTTAGGACACATACTCTAAGTATTTTACAGTTGAATATTATAAATGAGATACATATTTATATATCATAAATTTGACCATTGGGTGTAATACACGCAGAGTAGGCAAGAATTTCTCGGTAAAATTTTTGGGCAGTGCTAGATTTAGTGAAGCTAAACTCATATATATATATATTATTATAGATGACACATGACATTAAAGTATTTGACTTACAAGGCAAATGTTTATAGATTTGGGGTAGTAGCTCTGAAAGTTGTTATTTGAAACCTCATTCTGATAATGATTTTGTATGCCTCTTAAATTGGGTAAGATATACAATGCATGTTCTTGAAAAAAAAAGGATATGTTTACTTCAATTGATCTAAAAATCAAGCTTATAGACTTTTTTTTTCTTGAATAGTTACCGCAGGCACTTGTGTTGAAGCAAATGGGAAATCTAATGGAGCTAGTTGATCCAACATTGGCTTTAGTGTCCAAATTTGAGAAATAAGTATTTAAAGTGATTGAAGTAGCACTATTGTACATTAACCCATCACCAAGACTTAGGCCTGCAATGTCTACAGTAGTAAGTATGCTTGAAGGGCAAAGTGATGTTGATGAATTGGTAATGGATCCATATTTATATAGTGATAAATTGGTATTGGATCCATATTCAATATAATAAATTTTTGTGTAAGGGCTCAACAAGTGATACTTAGTCCCTTAGGCATTCATTAAATACAATATGGATTGGTTCTTTATTTGCATCCGATCATGATTTTTATCCATCAATTTGATTTCTATTAGTATAAATTGTCCACTCAATGAACTTAAAATTATATAATTAGGGATAAGTGCCTTGTATAATTTTCGATTGAAAATTTATAAATTTTCAACTTATTATCTAGTAATTGTTGTCAAATCTCTATTTATAAGCCACCATTTTCATTTAGAATTTTTAAAAAGTTTCTAACCATTATAGTTTTATTTTAATACATTTTTCTTACCATTTTAATATATCTTTTCAACTCTTTAATTTTATTACATTTTACTTTTTCATTAATTCATCTTACAAATTGACTATTTTAATTTCTTAACTTTATTAAAAATACAAATTATAAACACTTTTCCAAAATAATTTCATTTCAACTCATAGCAATATTACTTATACATCTAAAAAATGAAAACAAAGTATCAATAAATATTATTTTTAATAAAATAATATATATATATATATAATTATAATTATGGAAATAAACTGATAAAGTTGTAAAAATTCATATTTGAATATATTTGCTCACAGCAAAGTTTTATAATATTAAATCTCAATAGATTAGAGAATGAGAATTAGGAAATAGCAGTTGGCCAGTAGTTCAGTACTTAGTAGTATGGGGTGATAATAATATGATTATATAGGATGTTATGGAAGTCAATGGAAAGTGAATTGGTTTTATAGCTAAGGGTCGCAAAAATTCATGTTTGAATATATTTGCTTATAGCAAATATTTATAATATTAAATATCAAGACTTTAGAGAAGAATTGGGATGTAGCAGTTGGCAAGTAGTCCAGTACTCAATAGTATGGGGTGATGATAATATGATTATATAGGAGTTTAAAGAAGTCAAGGGGAAGTGGATTAGTGTTATAACTAAGGGTGGGAATACATACCTAAATCCATTTACCCACCCAATCTCACCCATATTAAAGTGGTCTTGATCATTAAATAGCAATATTAAAAATTAAATTGGTTATAAAACTTTAACCCTTATTTAAATGGGTTGGGTTTTTTTAGGTATGGATACTCAAGATATTTTAAGCTTAATGACCTAATAAACACTAATCCAATCCAAGCCACAAATTTTTTTTCAATTTCTTTTTTTTAGATTTCTTTTTTTACTTGTGTAGAGCTAGTGCACTTAGATTTACAAACTAGGACATTCGCCGTAGAACAAATCAAAGCCGTCACTAATAATTGCGATCCAAAAAACAAGATTGGAGAAGGTAGCTTTGGACCATTGTGCAACATGTACCACTACAACTTTCTAATTACTTACATTTACTTATATGTGCCTTAATACAAGAATTACATTAAATTTTACTTTGTACAAAAAATTACCTAATGTGCCTTAATACAAGAATTACATTAAATTTTACTTTGTACAAAAAATTACCTAATGGAACTGTAGTTGCAACTAAGCAGATTTCCTCTAAATCAAGATAAGGACATTGTGAATTTCTGAATGAAATAGGCATTATTTCTATTATACAACATCCGAATCTTATTAGGTTATATGAATGTTATATTGAAGGGAGCCAATCCTTATTGGCATACAAATATTTAGAAAATAACAGCCCTGCACAAGCTTTATTTGGTACGAAATTTATTGTTTAGCTCTTTAATATATCCATAGATTAAGAAAGTAAAGATATAGTATAAAAACATGCAATTGAAACTAGATTAGCCTGTGAGGCATAATTTTTGTATTGACATAGTGAAAGGTCTAGCTTATCAAATCTCTATTTATAAGCCATCAATTTTATTTACAATCTTTAGGAATTTTCTAACCATTATAGTTTTAATTCAATACATTTTTCTTACTATCTTAATATATCTTTTCAACTCTTTAATTTTATTATATTTTACTTATTCATTACTTCATCTTATAAATTAAATATTTTAATTTCTTAACTTTATTAAAAATACAACTTATAAATACTTTTCAAAAATAATTTCATTTTAACTCATAGAAATATTACTTAAACATCTAAAAAATGAAAAAAGTAACGATAAATAATATTTTTAGTAAAATAAAATATCTAAAATTGTAATTAAAAAATTAAATAGATAAAATTATAAAAATTCATGTTTAAATATATTTTCTCATGGAAAAGTTTTATAATATTAAATCTCAACACATTAGAGAATGAGAATTAGGATATAGCAGTTGGCCAGTAATTCAGTACTCATTAGTTTTGGGTGATAATAATATAATTATATAGAAGCTTGTGGAAGTCAATGGAAAGTGAATTGGTTCTATAGCTAAGGGCCACAAGAATTTATGTTTGAGTATATTTGCTCATAGCAAAGATTTATAATATTAAATATCCAGACATTAGAGGAGAATTGGGATATAGCAGTTGGCCAATAGAGTAGCATGTGGTGATGATAATATGATTATATAAAAGTTTATAGAAGTCAAGAGAAAGTGGATTGGTGTTATAACTAAGGATGAGAATAGTTATCCAAATCCATTTACCCACCCAAACTCACTCATATTAAATTAGTATGGATTATTAATGGGCAATAACAAAAATTAAATTAGTTATAAAACTTTAACCCTTATTTAAATGGGTTGGGTTATTTTGGGTATGGATATTCAATATATATTTTAAACTCAATGACCCAATATACACTAATCCAATGCAAGCCACAAATTTTTTTCATTTTTTTAGCTTCATTTTTTGGATTTTTTTTACTTGTGTAGAGCTAGTGCACTTAGATTTACAAGCTAGGACATTCATCTTCGAACAAATCAAATCTATCACTAATAATTATGATCCATGCAATAAGATTAGAGAAGGTAGCTTTGGACCGTTATGAAAAGTATACTACTACAAGTTTCTAATTACTTACATTTATTTTTATATGCCTCAATACAAGAATTACATTACAAGAATTACATTAAATTTTACTTTGTAAGGAAAATTATCTAACGGAACTATAGTTCCAACTAAGTAGCTTTCCTCTAAATCAAGACAAGGGCATTGTGAATTTGTGAATGAAATAGGCATTATTTTTATTATATAACATCTGAATCTTGTTAGATTATATAGATGTTATATTGAAGGGAGCCAATCCTTATTGGTATATGAATACATAGAAATAACAGCCTTGTACAAGCCTTATTTGGTAAAAAAATTACTTTTAGCTCTTCAACATACCCTTAGATCAAGAAAATAAAGATATAGTATAAGAAAATGTAATTGAAATTAGATTAGCTTGTGAGGCATAATATTTATATTAGCTTTGCGAAAGGTTTGGCTTTTCTGTATAAGGAATGCACGCTAAGGATTATTCATGGAGACATAAAAAACTTATTTTTTCCTTGACAAGGATCTAAATGTGAAGATATCTCATTTTGGGTTGGTCAAACTTAATAAAAAGGAGAACACCTATATCATCATTAAAATTGCAGGAACTATGTGAGCTATACATTTTTCTTTTATTATAATTATTAACCTCATACCTTTTACTATTATAACTAAATTTTTATTTATAATACATAACAACATTTGAGGTTCTTACATGTTCCAAGTGTAATACATGTGATTGTCATATTTAGGACACATACTCCAAGTATTTTACACTTGAATATTATAAATAAGATACATATTTATATATCATAAATTTGACCATTGGATGTAATACATGCATAATAGGCAAGAATTTCTTAGCAAGATTTTGGGGCAATGCTAGATGTAGTGAAGCTAATCTCATATCTTTATTATTGCAAAGGACGTATGGCATTAGAGTATTTGACTTATAAAGTAAATGTTTATAGATTTGGGGTAGTAGCTCTTCAAGTTGTTGTTTGAAACTTCATTCTACTAATGATTTTATATGCCTTCTAGATTGGGTAAGACCTACAATGCATGTTCTTGAAAAAAAAAGGATCTGTTTACTTCAACTGATATAAAAATCAGGCTTACAATCTTTTTTTTCTTGAATAGTTATCGCAGGCACTTGTGTTGAAGCAAAAGGGAAATTTGATGGAGCTGGTTGATCCAACATTGGCTTTGGAGTCTAATTTTGAGAAAGAAGTACTTAAAATGATTAAATTGGCACTGTTGTGCACCAGCCCATCATCAAGACTTAGGTCTGCAATGTCTATAGTAGTAAGTATGCTTGAAGGGCAAAGTGATGTTGCTGAATTGGTAATGGATCCATATTTATATGGTGATGAACTCAGGTACAATGCCATGAGAAAACAATATGATCAAATTTTGAGTAAGGGCCCTTATTCATTCATTAATACAATGTGGATTAGTTCTTCATCTACATCCGATCATGATCTTTATCCATATTAATTTGATTGCTTTGAGTATAAATTGTTCACTCAATAAACCCAAAATTATATAATTAGGGATAAGTGCATTGTATAATTTTGTACTTAAAATTTATAAATTTTCAACTTATTGTCTAGTAATTGTTGTCAAATCTCTATTTATAAGCCATCAATTTCATTTAGAATTTTTAGGAATTTTCCAACCAATATAGTTTTATTTCTATACATATTTTTTACCATCTTAATATATCTTTTCAACTCTTTAATTTTATTACATTTTACTTATTCATTACTTCATCTTACAAATTGACTATTTTAATTTCTTAACGTTATTAAAAATACAGCTTATAAATACTTTTCAAAAATAATTTCATTTTAACTCATAGAAATATTACTTAAACATCTAAAAAGTGACAAAAGTATCAATAAATATTATTTTTAATAAAATAAAATATCTAAAATTTTAATTAAGAAAATAAACTAATAAAATTGTAAAAATTCACGTTTGAATATATTTTCTCATGGAAAAGTTTTACAATATTAAATCTCAACAAATTAGAGAATGAGAATTCGGATATAGCAGTTGGTCGGTAGTTCAATACTTATTAGCATGGGGTGATAATAATATGATTATATAAGAGCTTGTGGAAGTTAATGGAAACTGAATTGATTCTATAGCTGAGGGTCACAAAAATTCATGTTTGAATATATTTTCTCATAGCAAAGATTTATAATATTAAATTTCAAAACATTATAGGAGAATTAGGATTTAGTAGTTGGCTAGTTGTCCAATACTCAGTAGCATGGGATGATGGTAATATGATTATATAGGAGTTTATATAAGCTAAGGAAAAGTGGATTTATGTTATAATAAAGGATGAGAATACTTACCCAAATCTATTTACCCATCCAGACTTACCCATATTAATTTAATATGGATCATTAATGGGCAATAACAAAAATTAAATTGGTTATAAAACTTGAACCTTTATTTAAATGAGCTGGGTTATTTTGAATATAGATCTTCAAGATATATTTTAAACTTAATGACCTAATAGACACTAATCCAATCTAAGACAAAAAAATTTTAAATTTTTTTCGGCTTCATTTTTTGTTTCAACTTTATTTTTTTAGATTTTTTTACTTGTGTAGAACTAGTGCACTTAGATTTATAAACTAGGATATTCACCTTGGAACAAATCAAAGCTATCACTAATAATTTTGATCTAGGAAACAACATTGGAGAGGGTGGCTTTGGATCTGTGTGCAAAGTATACCACTATAACATTCTAATTACTTACAGTTACTTATATGTGCCTTAATATAAGAATGACATCAAATTTTACTTTATAGGGAAAATTATCTGATGGAACAATAGTTATAATTAAGCAGCTTTCCTCTAAATTAAAATAAGGTCATTGTGAATTTATGAATGAAATAGGCATTATTTCTATTATACAACATCCAAATCTTGTTAGATTATATTGATGTTGTGTTGAAGGGAACCAATCCTTATTGGTATTCAAATACATAAAAAACAACCACCTTGCACAAGTATTATTTGGTACAAAATTTACTATTTAGTTCTTTAATGTATCCCTAGATTGAGAAAATAAAGATCTATAAGGAGATACAATTGAAACTAGATTGGCCTGCGAGGCATAACATTTGTATTGGCATAGTGAAAGGTCTGGTTTTAGGTTGGCCAAACTTGATGAAGAGTGGAACACCCATATCATTACTAAAATTGCATGAACTATATGAGCTATACATTTTTCTTTTATTTTAATTATTGACCTCATATCTTTCACTATTCTATATAAATCTTTATTTATATGATATAACAACATTAGAGGTTCTTACCTATTCCAAGTGTATTACACGCGATTGTCATATTTATGACACATACTCCAAGTATTTTACATATGAATATTATAAATAAGATACATATTTATATATCATAAATTTGATCATATTATGTGTAATGCATGCAGAGTAGGTAAGAATTTCTGAGCAAGATTTTTAGGCAATGCTAGATTTAGTGAAGTTAAGCTCATATCTTTATTATTATAGAGGACAGCTGGCATTAGAGTACTTGGCTTACAAGGTAGATGTTTATAGCTTTGGGGTAGTAGCACTGAAAAGTATTGTTTGAAACCCCATTCTGCTGATGATTTTGTATGCCGCCTAGATTGGGTAAGACCTACAATGTATGTTTTTGAAAGAAAAGAATTTGTTTACTTCAGTTGATCCAAAAATCAAGCTTAGTCTTTTTTTTTCTTGAATAGTTATTGCAAGCACTTTTGCTGAAGGAAAATGGAAATCTGATGGAGCTGGTTGATCCAACATTGGCTTTGGAGTCTAATTTTGAGAAAGAAGTACTTAAAGTGATTAAAGTAGCACTATTATACACCAACCCATCACCAAGACTTAGGCCTACGACGGTAGTAAGTATGCCTGAAGGATAAAATGATATTGATGAATTGGTGATGGATCCATATTTATATGGTGATGAACATAGGTTCAAGGCCTTGAGAAAATAATATGATGAAATTTTGAATAAGGGCTCAGCAAGTGAAACTCGGTCCCTTGTGCGTTCATCAAATACAATATGGATTGGTTCTTTATATGCATCCGATCATAATCTTTATCCATATCAATTTGATTTTTATTAGTATAAATTGTCCACTCACTGAGCCCAAAATTATAAAATTAGGGATAAGTGTCTTGTATAATTTTCTACTGTAAATTTGTAAATTTTTAACTCATTATCTAGTAATTGATGTCAAATATCTTTTTATAAGCCACCAATTTCATTTAGAATCTTTAGATATTTCAATACATTTTTTTTACCATCTCATCTTTAATTTTATTACATTATACTTATTCATTGCTTCATCTTACAAATTGACTATTTTAATTTCTTAACTTTATTAAAAATACAACTTATAAATACTTTTCAAAAATAATTTCATTTTAACTCATAGAAACATTACTTAAACATCTAAAAAATGAAAAAAGTATCAATAAATATTATTTTTAATAAAATAGAATATCTAAATTTCTAATTAAGGAAATAAATCGGTAAAATTGTAAAAATTCATGTTTGAATATATTTTCTCATGGCAAAGTTCTATAATATTAAATTTTAACACATTAGAGAAGGAGAATTGGGATATAGCAGTTGACCAATAGTTCAATACTTAGTAGCATAGGGTAATAATAATATGATTATATAGGAGGTTATGGAAGTTAATGAAAAGTGGATTGGTTCTATAACTAAGGGTTGCAAAAATTCATATTTGAATATATTTGCTCATAGCAAAGTTTTATAATATTAAATATCAAGACATTAAAGGAGAATTGAGATGTTGCAGTTGGCCAGTAGTTTAGTACTCAGTAGCATGGGGTGATAATAATATGATTATATAGGAGTCTATGAAAGTCAAGAGAAAGTGGATTGGTGTTATAACTAGAGGTAGGAATACTTACCCAAATCTATTTGCTCACCCAAACTCACCCATATTAAATGGGTATGGATCATTAGTAGGTAATAACAAAAATTAATTTGGTTATAAAACTTCAATCCTTATTTAAATGGGTTAGATTATTTTGGGTATGGATCCTTAAGATATATTTTTAGCTCAATGACCCAATAGACACTAATCCAATCCAAGCCATAATTTTTTTCAGCTTATTTTTTTTAGAGTTTTTAGAGTAGTAAAGAATAAAATATATTATAAACTCATAATAATATATAAAATATTAAATATGTACTTTTATATTATTATTATTATTATTACACAAAATATTGAACTAATTTTAGTAATTGCACATTTTTTTTATTTCTTAAAAGAGTATTAGTAAACCACTAATAACTAAATAAGCATCTTTCAATGAATGTACATAATGTTTGCATGTAATATTTTTTATTTTCACGTGGATTATTTTCTTTTAATTGTTTAATAAGAATTAAAAATATGCATTGTCGGAGCAATAATGCTTGTAAATTTGTGCAATAATAGCTATATGCATGTGTGTGTATATATATATATATTTTCTCCCCTTCTACCAAGTTGATGGAATCTAAGAGATTAATAACAAGTAAATGCTTCCTCTTCAATCCAAAAAAATTTCACATCTTATGACATTGAATAATATAAGAAATATTTTATGGGTTTTCTTATTATAATGATTTATACAATAAGTTCAAGACAAATTAGATTTATCTTTTCACTCTTATTCATGTTGTATATATTATTTCTTGTAATTTGATACTCATTTTCTATTTGATGGATAGAAGATTTTTCATATTTGAATTTCAATTGATTAAATATAATTTAAAATAAAATATTTTATTAAATATTTTATATATATTTACTAAAAATGTTTTGTATGGATTTATTTAAATATTTCATAATAACAATTAACATTCTATTATTCACAATATTTTTAAAATCCTCACCATAAAAAATAAAATTATTTTAAAATGGTCAAAATATAAAATTGAGAAATAGAAAAAAAATTAATAATAAATAATAAATGGGTCTAAATGGATAAATAGGTGGTTAAAATTTATATGATTTATATAAATTTGGATACCAATATAAATAATAAATAGGTTATAAATGGATAAATGGGTAATTAAAGGACTAACCCATTTACACCTAACTCATACTCACCCAACCCACCCATTCTGCTACCACTAGTTATAACCAATCCCAAATGCAATGTTTAATTGTTTATATATGCATGTCATTCACTTGTCACATGTACGACTCATTAAAATAGAATATTGCAACTTGAAAGTAGAAAATTAATTTTCCAACAACTTGTTGTAACTTAGAAGTTGGATAAATCTTGATAGAATAAGGCCCTTGTTATATTTTTGTTTTGTTTTATTTTTTTAAGTTTTTAAGTCAATAATGCATCAAAGAACAACATTTTTATCGGTGCAGCATTCTCATTGGATAGTTTTAACATATCCCCATGGGGCTATACAAGTGATAAGTCAATTTAGACATGCTAGCTATAAAATTACACAACTACCATTATAACCTATAAATGATTAACCAGCTAACCATGCTACTTCAAGAATTGTCTTTCTAGCAAGCTTTTCATGATTAGAAAAAGATGGTGTTAGCTGATAGTTTAAGAACTATCTTTAATATGCTTCTACTTTTTGTTGCTAATGTGCAAGGTAGCAACTAAAGTTGATGCACAACTTGGATCTCTTTCTAATGAGATATATATATATATATATATATATATATATATATATATATATATATATATATATATATATAATTTGGTTATTTTAATTTTCCAAGTTGCATATAGAAATAACTTCTCAATGTTGCATGTTAATGTTTCAGGAAGTCAAAATTTTTGCATACTAATTTGGAACTAGTAATATGAACTCTCTTTTAACAACTAATTCATAACCACCAGTCCTATTATTTAGAAGCTAATATGGGTTTCATGCATTTATTATGGCATTGGAAGCTTTGCGTGAAATAGCAAGATATCTAGGGAAACAAAAACTAGAATTTCAATTAAGACCTTTGCAGTAATCACTCAAGTTGGTAGAGTACTCCAAAAACTGTGAAAATGCCATTGTACAATAATACTCTAGTCTGCAATTCTATTGATCTAAATGGTATATGTCGTGTTGCTAAAATGTAACACTTCAATTTCTTTCTATCTGATATGGTGAATGACTTTTTTTAATTTACTAAGATTGCAATGGAACATTATTTTTATAACTATTGGAGAATTTGAAGGTGGGAACAAATTCTACATTGAAAAGAATAAGAAGAAGAAATGGCATATAACTGAGGGGGAGACAACAATCAAATGGCTTAGGCAATTTTGGTGACAACACATCCATTGTCAAGCCCAGTTTAACATTTTGGAGGCCCAATTTTGGTGATCAAGTCCAATACTCAAGCCTGGTTTGAAAACCAAAAATATTTAAGTCCATGAAGCCCAAATTTCATAATAATAGCTATATATAATTTGATTTTTTTATCTAAAATATGGAATTTTGATATATTGTATTAGAATTAATAGGCTATAGCATCCATAAATGTAATACAAATTTTTCAAAGGGTAAGATCTTACTGGTGTGCTTCCACAGCAATTGTGAAGCTACCTTATCTTAAATCACTATAAGAATTCTTTCAATTATATATCATGCTTTATTTATACATCTTATATTATTTTTCTTTTATATTTCAGTTCAAATAAAAAAATTCTTTCATTTGGGTTTATAGTAATTTGATTGGTAATTTTCTTTGTCGCAATATACCACATGAATGGGCTTCTTTAAAGCTAAAATACATGTATGCACTTTTGAATGAAAAAAACCCATATATATATAATTGGGTGCAATACACGTAGAGTAGATAAGAATTTCTCTACGAGATTTTTGGGCAATACCAGATTTAGTGAAGCTTAGCTTATATCTTTATTATTGCAGAGGATACATGGCATTAGAGTACTTGAAATACAAGGTAGATGTTTATAGCTTTAGGGTAGTAGCATTAAAAATTGTTGCTGGGGAAAGCAACATGAAACCTCGTTCTACTAATGATTTTATATACCTCATAGATTGGATAAGACTAATAATATATGTTCTTGAAAAAAAAAGAATATGTTTACTTCAGTTGATCCAAAAATCAAGCTTACAGTCTTTTTTTCTTAAATGGTTATTGCATACACTTATGTTGAAGTAAAAAGGAAAATATGATGGATCTGGTTGATCTAACATTGGCTTTGGAGTCCAAGTTTGAGAAAAAAGTACTTATAGTGATTGAAGTAGAATTGTTATGCACAAACCCATTACCAGGACATAGGCATGTAATATCAACAATAGTAAATATGCTTGAAGGGGAAAATGATGTTGATGAATTGGTAATGGATCCATATTTATATGGTGATGAACTCAAGTTCAAGACCTTAAAAAACAATATAATCAAATTTTGCGTAAAGGCTCATCAAGTGAAACTCGGTCCTTTGTGTCTTGATCTACATCCGTTCATGATCTTTATCAATATCAATTTGATTCTTACTAGTATAAATTGTCCACTCAATGAACCCAAAATTATATAATTAGGGATAAGTGCCTTGTATGATTTTCTATTGAAAATTTGTAACTTATTATCTATTAATTAATGTCAAATCTCTATTTATTAGCCACCAATTTCATTTAGAATGTTCAGGAATTTTCTAACCATTAGAGTTTTATTTCAATATATCTTTCTTAACATCTTAATATATCTTTTCAACTCTTTAATTTTATTACATTTTACTTATTCATTGCTTCATCTTACAAAGTGATTTTTTTTAATTCCTTAACTTTATTAAAAATACAACTTATAAATACTTTTCAAAAATAATTTCATTTTAACTCATAAAATTTTACTCAAACATCTAAAAAATGAAAAAACCATCGATAATTATTATTATTAATAAAATAAAATATCTAAAATTGTAATTAAGGAAATAAACTATAAAATTGTAAAAATTCATGTTTAAATATATTTGTTTATGGCAAAGTTTTATAATATTAAATCTCAACACATTAGAGAAGGAGAATTGGGATATAGCAGTTGGCTAGTAGTTCAGTACTCAGTAGTATGGGGTGATAATAGTATAATTATATAGGAGCTTATGGAAGTCAATAGAAAGTGGATTGGTGTAAAAGTTAAGGGTCGCAAAAATTCATGTTTGAATATATTTACTCATAGCAAAGTTTTATAAAATTAAATGTCAAGATATTAAAGGAGAAATTGGATGTAGCAATTGGCGAGTAGTCCAATACTTCATAGCATGGGATGATGATAATATGATTATATAGGAATTTATGAAAGTCAATGGAAAGTGGATTGGTGTTATAACTAGGGGTGGGAATACTTACCCAAATCCATTTATCCACCCAAACTCACCCATATTAAATGGATATGATAAATTGGTTATAAAACTTTAACTTTTATTTAAATAGGTTGAGTTATTTTGGGTTATTTAAAATAAAATAATTTATTAAATATTATATATATATTTATTTAAATTTTTTTGAATGGATTTATTTAAATATTTGATGATAAAAATTATTATGCTATTATTAATAATATTTTTAAAATCCTCATTATAACAATTAAAATTATTTTAAAATGATCAAAATACACAATTGAGAAATATAAAAAAAAATTAATAATAAATAATAAATAGGTCTAAATTGGTAAATAGGTAGTTAAAATTTATATGGGTTATATAAATTTGAGTATCAATATAAATAATAAATGGGTTATAAATGGATAAATGGATAATTAAGAGACTAACCCATTTACACCTAACCCATACCCACCCAACTCGCCCATTTTTCTACCACTAGTTATAGCCAATACCATATGCAATGTTTAAATATTTATATATGCATATCGATGACTTGTCACTTGTACGACTCTTATTAAAATAAACTATTGTAACTTGGAAGTAGAAAATTAATTTTCCAGTAACTTGCTGTAACTTGAAAGTTGGATAAAGCTTGGAAGAATATGGCTCATCATATTTTTATTTTATTTTCTTTTTTCAGTTTTCTGGAATCAATGTGGGGCTACTTGAGCCAATAATACACCAAAGAATAATATTTGATTTATTAATATAACATTTTCATTGGATAGTTTTAACATATCCCCGTGGGGCTATATAAGTGATAAGTCAATTCATATATGCTAGCTACAAGATTACACAACTACTATTATAATCTATAAATGATTAACCAACTAATCGTGCTACTTCAAGAATTGTCTTTCTAGTAAGTTTTTCATAATTGGAAAAAG
This sequence comes from Macaranga tanarius, assembly GCA_949673435.1. Classification (NCBI taxonomy): domain Eukaryota; kingdom Viridiplantae; phylum Streptophyta; class Magnoliopsida; order Malpighiales; family Euphorbiaceae; genus Macaranga; species Macaranga tanarius. Next base: position 29,540 of record CATIWO010925992.1, read on the forward strand.
ATGGTGGTAGCTGATAGTTTAAGAACTATCTTTAATGTACTTCTAAAGTTGATGCACAACCTGGATCTGTAGATCTATATGTGTATGTGTGTGTGTGTGTGTCCTTTTTTCTTTTTATGCAGTTTGGTTATTTTTATTTCCCAAGATGCATATAGAAACAACTTCTCAATGTTGCATGTTAATGTTTTAGGAGGTCAAAATTTTTCCATACTGATTTCGAATTAGTAATATGAACTTTCCTTTAATAACTAATTCATAACCACCAGTCCTAGTATTTAGAAGCTAATGTGGGTTTGATGTGTTTGTTGTGGCATTAGAAGCTCTACGTGAAATAGCAAGACATCTAGGAAAAAAATTGAAATTTTAATGAAGACTCGTGCAATAATCACTCAAGTTGGTAGACTCAAAAAACTGTGAAAATGACATTGTACAATAATACTATAGTCTACAATTCTACAAATCCAAATAGTGTATGCTATATTGCTAAAATATAACACTTCACTTTCCTCCTATCTGATATGGTGAATGACTTTTTTAATTTACTAGGTTTGCAATGGAACACTATTCTCATAATTGTTTGAGAATTTAAAGGTGGGAACAAATCTTACATAAGAAAGAAAAAGAAGAAAAAATGGCATAACTGAGGGGGAGCCAACAATCAAGTGTCTTAGGCAATTTTGGTGAGAAGCACACCCGTTGTCAAGCCCATCTCAATATTTTAGAGGCCCAATTGGAGATATGGAGTTCAAGCCCAGTTAGTGATCAAGCTCAACATTCAAGCCCGGTTTGAAGCCTAGGAAATTTTAAGTCTATGAAGCTCGAATTTCATAATAATAGCCATATATAATTTGATTTTTTTGTCTAAGATATGGAATTTTGGTATATTATATTAAAATTGATAGGCTATAGCGTCCATACATGTAATACAAATTTCTCAAAGGGCAAGATCTTACTAGTGTGTTTCCACAATAATTATAGTGTGTTTCCACAATAATTGTAAAGCTACCTTATCTTAAAACACTATAAGAATGCTATAAATGCTTTATTTATACATCTTATATTATTTTTCTTTTAGATTTCAATTCAAGTAAAAAAATATTTCATATGGATTTATAGTGGTCTGACTCGTAATTATCTTACTGGCAATATGCCATATAAATGGCTTCTTCAAAGCTGAAATATCTGTAAGCACTTTAGAATGAAAAAACCTATATATATATATATATATATATATATATATTATGGTCACTTTATATTAACATATGTATATATGGATTACATTGCAAATCTCTTACAGTGAATCATTTAAAAGGAAATATTCTAAATTACTCATTCAAAAGCCTTGATAATAATCTCTTTTTCAGAATGATTCCTCCTAAGCTTGGAAACTTGGTGAATATGGTTAATCTGTATGTCCTTTAAACCTTATATCTTTAGCATTTTCTGTTTATTTGCCTCAAAATACTAGAATGTTTTATATAAGTTTTGTATTTATTTTTGTTTGTTGAACATAACATCCTTAATACAAACAACTTACAGGAAAGTTACATTTTGCTCTCACCAATATGAGCAAATTAACATAACTATAAGCCATGTAAGATCTTGTTAAATATTTAGTTTGATCTTATTTTTCTACTGGGCCTTATGCAGTCGGATTAGTAGTTATAATTTCAGTGAAAAAATACCAATTTTTATTCAAAATTGGAAACAACTTGAGATTATGTAAGTTCTATAATTATATTAGTAAATTTTAATATATATATATGAAATGAAACACTAGCTTTCAGAAGAAACCTAAATTCATTTTTAATGGTGGTGTTAATAGAGAGATCAAATGGAGTGGTTTTGTAGGGCCTATTCCCTCAAGCATTTCTGCCTTGAAAAATTTTACAAAACTATAAGTTGTGTTGATTTATTTTTTTAAAAAAATTTACTTGCCTATTCAAGTTGCATTATTTTATTAAACATCTTATAGTAATATAGAATTATGTCTTATATTTCGTAGAAGGATTATTGATTTATATAAAGAAAATTTTGAATTCTCACACTTAAAAAACATGGAAAATATAAAGTATTTGTGACTTAGTTTGATTCTATATAATTTACACAATTTTAGTTGCATTTATATGAAGATATGCTTTGCAGGATGTTGAGTAGCTGTAATATATTTAGACCTCTACCGAATTGTATAATAAAAATGTCAAATCTGAAAGTTTTGTAATATTTTGTTATCTTTTCTTACATTTTCTAAATTCCTCCACTTACAATCTGGTATAGCCTTTGTTATATAGTCAAATAAAAATCACTTCTTGCAGGGATCTTATCTTTAATAAACTCTCAGAAATTCTTCTAATAAATCTTGAAAGTTTAACAAATTTAGGGAACATATAAGCTTTTTAAACCCATTTAGGTGGTTGGCTAGACTATTTCACAGGTTTTCCTTTGTAATATAAATTTCCAATTTTATAATTCTTGACATCATTATGTATGAAACACGAAGCAATTGTTTAGCACAAAAAAGTTGACATGGTTCTACATATTACATAGGTATCTGACAAGTAACTTGCTAACTGGACCCATCATAAACTTGATCATGGAGCAAAATAGTCATATGTATGTTTGTTTTGTGATATTTTTCATCAATAGTTCTCTGAGATTATTTTTTATGTCATTTTAGGGCAAGAAAATCCATGATTTCATTTTGTGCTCAAACATTATGGTACAACTATTTGTAAGTATTTGGTTCCAATTGAAATTTAGATAGAGATTTATGATCTCACAACTGTTATCTACAGATTCTACCAAAAGAAATGAGTGAAAACTAAAAAGTGATCTCAATGATTTTATTGATAATTTCATTTTACTCTGGCTCTATGCAGCATGAGGAAACATAGATTTTAGCTTTATTTTAAGATTCATTGCTCAAAGCTTAATTTTTTTATGCAGTACAATTGATCTTTCTTATAATAATTTTATTCCAAGTTCTTTGCCCAGTACTTGTCAAGAAACATTGTAAGCTAACAAATGCTCTTTTGATTTTTTCTTTATGTTTGCTTTGTCCAAGGATTGTTTTCTTCACTTCTTATCTTCCAACTCTAGATTTCTTTTCTTTGTTGGTTTTTCAGGAACTTGTTCAAAAGCTCTTCTAAGGGGCCAAACAAGTAATTAAGTTTCACAAACTTCATATTTGGTTATCAAATTTTCACTCTTTTCATAAATTTGTGTATTGATTTCTTTCTTTCATTTTAACTTTGCATGACTTGATTATTCCTTCTTGTACTATCTTTTCAGAGTGGATGATAAATGCATCAATAATGTTCCTTGTTCAAAAGGTAATACTGCATCAAAATGAAAGATACATGCTTGAATTATGTAACTTTATTCTGTCTAGCTAAATTTTAGTATGTGATTATCATTAACATGTAGTTATGTTTATATATATACTTTAATATTGGGTTATTTATACTCACGGTACCCAAGTCTTTAATCGAATACTACTAAAGTAACTAACATTTTTCACAGTATAAAACTTTTCAACATTTGATTTTGATCCCATAGTAGTACCTAATCGATTGGTGATGATGATATGTTGCAGATATATCATTCCATATAGGAAAAAAATTAACCTTGTTAAAACATAAAGCTACAAACACTTAGTAGAGCACATATGGCATATTTCTCTAATCTCCGACTCCTACCATTCATTAAATTAATATATTAATTTTTTTCCTCCATAAAAAAAATCTTACCTTCTTTCATCTTCTCTATGTAATAAAACCAAAACCCTAAAAATTCTAGCAATACTGAATTTTTCTAATAACTTTTCTTCTTTCCTCCATAAAAAAAAATTTCCTCTTTTCTTTTCTCTATTCAACAAAACCAAAACCCTAAAAAAATCTAGCAAAATCAAAATATAAAAATTACATTTTTTTTTCAAATTTAACTATACAAATCCATAGTTAAGAATAAAACCAAGGTTGTTATAGTGGGAAGATGAAAATCTACGGTTATTATGATTTAAAGACTAAGATCTATTGTGTAAAAATGAAAATCTGTGAATATGAAAATCCAAGGTTGCTATGGACAATGGCGATTGTGCCGGTGGAGTTGTACAAGCGGTGACAGTAGTGGCGATGCCAAAAGAAAATAATATACAAATAGAGAAAATTTGGCTTTATATTAGTGAGAAGCATGATTTTTTTAAAAAATGGTGGATTTAGTTAATTGATATTTTTTGTTATATTTGAATAATATATTTTAATTTTAATAGGCATTTTGTTGTTATGTGGATAATGGCGATAATGGTATTGTTTGGATGGTCGTTGTAGTGGTAGTGTATGTTGAAAATAGTAATGGTGGTGTGCTGGTAGAGAAGATTTGAAAATTCAGAAAAAAAAAATATGGGCATTGTTGTATTATTGATTTATAACAAAAAGAAGGTTGAAAAAAATTAAATTTTTTATTTTTTGGGTGGTTTTAATGGATTTTCTTGAGTGGTAATTATGAATATTTTTGTTGAATTATTATAAATTTTTTTGAACTGAAATTATTAAAAACTAAAGGGTATGTGAATTTTTTTTTTTCAATTTTCTTATATTTATAGTGATTCTTACTTGATTATTTTCTTCATAAACAAAAATCTTTTTTTCCATCTTCCTACTCTCAAAAATCTGTTTTTTTTTCTATGTATCAATTATGTCAATGATGAAAACGATAAGGGTGGCTATGATAAACACTTAAGAAGTTTAGATTTTTTAAAATAAGTATTTGGTTTGTACGAAAATAAAAAAAAAATTGTAAAAAAAAAGAAGAATAAAAAATCAAATTAATTTTGAGAAATTTAAATATAAGATATAATGAGGAGTTTTTTTTTAAAATTAATTAAATATTGTGATGTGGTATGATGTGGCACCACATGTCCCAGTTAGTATATATGGCTTTATTTATTTTCATGTAGAGCAACACGTCAATGATAAGTAAGCATTTCCAACTAAAAAATAGCTTCTAGTACTCACATGGGATCAAAATAAAAATTAGAAGGTTTTGTATTACGAAAAAAGTAAAATACATTATTGGTATTCGGTTAAAAACTTGGATGTTGTGAATGCAAATAACCTTTCGATATTTGATTCACATAAATTGTGGCGGAGAAAAAACACTATTAAAAGCGTCATCTACAAAGGAGATGAAGCGGCTGGAGGTGTAGAAAATATGTTCCTATTTAGGAAGGATGGGAAGTTAGTACTACTAGAAACATTTGGGATGTACCTCTTTCATTAGATGATTATATATCAAAAAATGTATACATTCTTAAAATGAACAATTTTAAACTATACACCACAACACGCCTTTCTCCTCTCTCTTTTACATATTATGTGTGTTGTCTAGCAAATGGGCACTACACTATGAAGCTTCACTTTGCAAAGATAGTCATCATGAGCAATAGATCCTTCTACAACATTGAAAGACGGTTTTTTTTATGTTTATATTCAAGTAGTGATCAACTTTCATGTTATTTAATTTGCTTGTACTATATAGGATACGGGTTTATCAAATTATAGTATATATTGCAAAATAAAGTCATTCTGAAAGATTTCGACATTCAAAAGGAAGCTCAAGGAGTTGATAAAATACTCTTTAAGAAATCTAAAGTAGTTGTTGTGGTTGCATTGGATAAAGGACAATAACAGCCCCAGAGATGGTCATATACAGTCTTCTTATTTCTACCATTACTATAGAAATTGGCAAGCTCTTCTTCTTCTTTGGGCTAATACATTTATATTAGAATAGTTTCTTATAGTTTATAATAACACTTCCTTCTTCTAATTTTGTATAGACTTTAAGCCTCCCACTAATGGGAGCAAGAGGAAGAAATTTATTGTAGCTGAAGCTATGGTTTTGGCATTGTTCTTCATTTTCATTATTATAGGCATCCTCTGTTGGAAAGGTTATTCGAGCAGCATGAAATTAAGGGAGCTAGGTATTAAAATCTTTGCACATATAAAAGTCTTATAATACAATTCAAATGTGTAAATTGTTATTTTGTGCAAACCTAATAGGGTTAGACTTGCAAACTGATATATTCAGCTTCAGATAAATTAAAGCTACCACTAATGACTTTAATCCAATAAATAAGATTAGAGAAGGTGATTTTAAACCTGTGTATAAAGTATATTGCAATTTTGCTATACCCTCATCAAATTTGTACCTTTATTTTATTGTTACTATCAATGAAATATTTATATTAAAATTTTATTGCAGGGAGTGTTATCAGACAGAATAGTAGTTGTGGTTAAGCAACTTTCTTTAAAATTAAAGCAGAGAAATAGAGAATTTGTAAATGAGATAGAGATGCTTTCTGCTATATAGCATCCAAATCTTGTTAGGTTATTCGGTTATTGTATTAAAGGGAGACAACTATTTTTGGTATATGAATACATAAGAAACAATAACCTTGCATATGTTTTATTTGGTAAATCAATTTCTTAGTTCTTTCAATGGGTGCCTTATGCCACAAATTAAGACTGTGCATAATGTACTTATAGACAGGTAAAAGGGAAGGCTAATTGAATTTAGAATGGTATACAAGGCACCAAATTTATATAGGCATAACAAATGGCTTAGCTTTTTTGTAGGAAGAGTCCACCTTTAAAATTATTTATAGAGACATCAAAACTACTAATGTGCTATTATACAAGGAATTGAATCCTAAAATATCTAACTTTGGCTTAGCCAAGCTTGACAAAGAGGAGAATCCATATCAGTATAAGAATTACTGGAACTATGTGAGCCCATGCCTTCTTGTCTAGAAATTTATTCTTAAATATCATTTATTTTAGTGAAGCTAGGATCATGGAATTGTCCTTATCATTGCAAAGGATATATGGCACCAAAATATACATTATAGGGTTACCAGACCTATAAGGCAAATCTTTACAGTTTTGGGATTATAGTATTGGAAATTATTGTAAGGGAAAACAACATGAAAAGTGTCCTAATGATGATTTTATATGTCTCCTAAATTAGATAAGAATTGTACCCCCATCTTTCACATATTTTTTAAGGAGGCCTTTAATTACCATACCGAAACTCTACTAGAGTGAAGACTCGAGAGCATACAAAACTCGACCACTTTTTTGACAAAGCATGCTACAAGAGGTAACAACCCTCACATTCCTACATATCATTTTGCATAAATAAATACAAGGATGACTTGTACGAACCCATCTTGAAGCAATCTGCTTCCCTCGTCCAAATAAGTCTAGCTAAATATGGTCTGAGGACCAAAATAATACATTTTGTATGTTTAATTTCAGCATTGCATTCTCTTTTTTCCTCCCAATATTTATTTAACCCCATTGGCCAGTAAATTAAAAAATCTTGATTGCGATTATGTGGTGAAGTATGGCCCCTTGCATGCTATATGTTATTTGCTATATAAATTAATTATATGCTTGTGTACATTTACATTTCTAATCTTGAATGTAGATGTTTAAAATTCATGTTTTCATAATAAAAATTGCATTTTAGAAATCATTCACAACTCCACCTACATTTTTCATGTAAAAACTCATGTTTTAACATAAAAATTGCACTTTAAACATAAAAATAGCATTCTTATCATATTTTGCATATAAAGGTTGCATTTTTAGTACTTTGACATGAAGTTCACACTTTGTGGCATTTTCCTTCAAAAGTTTGCATCGTTTTATTCATTTTGTTAATTTTGCATATTTCGATGGGCTTTATGCATATAGATTAGTACCTACACGTGTAGAGAACATAAACTTCCCACCTTTTTATTGAGAATTGCATTTTAATTAGCATGTTTTGTCATAAAGTTTATGTTTTTGTATCTATTTGCTTTAAAACTCATATTTTTGTCTTAAAACTTATACTTATATCATTTTTGTATTAAAGTTTCTATTTTCATTCCATTTTTACTTTGAAGTCTGCATTTTGATTAAATCTACTTAAAAGCTATATTCTTTATTAGAATCATATTATGGGTCCTATAACGATAAATAAATGTCTTTTTTTTTCCTTTTTTTCTATTGCTCTCTGCTATCCTGCTTATGATATTCCTATGGTGTGTAAAAGTATATTTATGAATTATGAATGCTATCATATAACATTGTATTGCTTATGTTGTTTTGCATGGGTTGGAACCATCTTAATTATGAATGCTAGATTATGCCTATTGTTATCCATGCCATGTGTTGGAACCATATTAATATTTCCTACCTTTTTGTTACGTTTGCATGTTTCATGAATGGATGGATGAATGGATGGGATGCATATATACTTGTGCTAACCACTATTTATAGGTGTTTATTAGATTTAGGGCTAGATTTATATTTCCATACTTTTTCTTTTTTATATGTATTTACTAAGAAAGCAATGTAAAAATTATAAATAATTCTTTATTCTCACTTTATATTTATTATGATTGTATGGATGTATGTGTGCTTATATATAAACTGTCATACCGAAACTAGGGTGGTTTAGAATATGTAACGAGTATTACCTAATGAGATAGTGGCCAAGTAAAAACCACTTTTCGAACTTAGAATCTTTGAATAGGGGACTGAAGGGAGATTTATAGTAACTAAATGGATTAAGTGGAATTTTAAAAAATTTTAACCCTATGTAACTCTTGCATGAATGCTAGAATCTTATCTAACCTAAGAACACATCACAAGAACATTTACATAGCTAAAAACATGAATCAATGGACAATATATCAAAGCAACAAACAATACAAAACATCACAAGTTAAGAATCTTACTTTCTAAGAGTTTAGTAACACTTACAAGCTCCTAAAGTATGTAGGACGCTTGACAAGCTTTAGGTTGTTGTAATCTACAAGCTCCAAGCTCCCCAAATATGAAGCCTCTAGCTTAAAACACATAAGTTGCTCTAATGAGATTTCAAGGATGATGGAGATCTACCTGCAAGCCTCTCCTCTTGATGATGACCCAAGACACTTGCTAGAACTCCTCCAAACTTAAATGTGTAGGACTTTGTAGCAACCTCCAATGGATGTCAAAGATGGATATATATTTGTACAACTCTTTTACAATAATGGCCTTTTACTTAAGAGTTCAGAACACTTGTGATTTTTGTCACTCTCTACACTTAGATGAAGAAGAAAGAAGAAGATACTATCTCAAATCATGAGAATTCTCTCTATTTTTCTCTCAATATTGTAAGAATAAAAAAGCTCTCTAATGTGCATTAGTTCTTACCTCTACAAAAACCAATAACTTAAAGACATGCATATGACAATAGTTTAAGTGTCTCACTCTCTAACTATATGCATGCATAGCTTTTTGCTTAGGTTGCCTTGCCTTTTTAAATAAGTGGGATTAGTTTGGTTATAAGAATAACCTTAGCCTTTGACTTCAATAACTCTTAATGAGTTGGGCCAAGGTATGGGTCTGTTTAACTCTTAAACAAGACCCCCCATATATATATAACAAACTAATTAAAACAAGTTATGGGCTTATTTAACTCTTAAATAAAGCCCAAATTTTATCCATCATATTTAATCCTTATGGTCCATCTCATTGGCCATATCCATACTATAATTAAAGGTAAATATCAATTTAGTCATTAAACTTAATATTGCATATTAAATCAAGTCCAAATTAATATATAATGAATCATAATTAGTCCTAACATTTGAATTTACATTTTGGGATATGCTAGATCTCTGCACATGCACAAATTCAATCCAATTAAATTAATTAAACTCTTTAATTAATAATTAAATTAATAATTATCATTATTGGTGCAACTCTTATATGTGTGACTTACTAGGTATAAGTCTAATTAGCAATAAAAAAATAATATTAACACTTAATATTATGGAAACACCTTTCCATGCTAAATGTGAATATCCCAATTAATCACATTTAGTTCCCATAAGTCGTGAGTGACCCCTAGCATAGATGTTACGACTACCTAATTAGAAATAAATACTTTTGAATAGATCCACAAGAACCATAAAACATAATTACCATACAGTAAATGTCCCTTCATTATAAGATCTCGATATCGGCTGGAGACATAGTTTAGTCAAACTCTAATTGCCTCAATCATATGACCTCATCTTCAGTTCAATTCTCAATAAAACATGACTATTACTAAAAACTCTTTTCTAGCATTAAAACTCTTTTCGGGTAAGTTGAGTTTGGCCTGGCTAGGTACTTATTCATTAAGAATAAATTAGACAGTATAAGATCTTATCCCGGTTCACTCCAGGTAATGAATTACATCTTGGTCGATCACTCATCCTTACATATAATCAACTAAAGCCACCACATGCCATATACCCATAC
>CATIWO010926618.1:0-10122 GCA_949673435.1 Macaranga tanarius
ATCACTTAAAAATAATAATAATAATAATAATAATAATAATAATAATAATAATAATAATAATAACAATAATCTTAATACTAATAAAATAATACCAAATATCATCACAAATAGTTACTTAGCTCCTTAATGATATGGAACAAATTCACTTTAACCCAAAACTTTAGAAAGGCAACAATTCACTCCAAACTTCCTTTCCAATTTGATCCCTCTCTACACTTATACCCACACTTAAACTTAAATAAAGTCTACTAACTCTTATACATAAAATACAATATGCATGTCACTCACACGTGTGCTAAAGGGTGGGTGTTATAAGGACTTTGCCATTACTTGGGAAACACCTCAAAGGAAAGGTCATCATGATTCAAAGAGGACTTGTTCATCAAAGAAAATCATTTGTTCCCCAAGAATCATTGATAAACCAGTGCCATATAATAAAAATTGACAAAGGCCTTTTTGATTTACTTGAAAAGCATGATTTATAAGAAGAGTTTTACTTTGCGACACTCTTTTATTTTCAAATCAATCTTCAAAGGTATTCTTAACTTTACCTCTTTTTTTAATACTTATCCATATCAATTATGTGATAAAATTTGTCACATAACTTTGTATGGAAAATATATATTTTTTTTGGTATGACTGAACTTAGAAAAATACTAAGTTGCCTACGTACCCTCTTTGAAAGGATTAAGTCATAACGTAGTTCAAATTTTTTTTAATGTGACTGAACTTAGCAAATACTAAGCTGCCTATATATCCTCTTAAGAAGGATCAAGTCATAACGTAGTTCAAATTTTTTTTTTATGTTTGTCGTTCACAGTTTTAGCTCATGCGGGCCAGGAGCTACATTGGGCGCTAAGCTTAATATCATTTAAGAAATTTGCCATTGATAGGCCCAACTCTAACTCCATCTTTGTCTACTATCTTGTAAGCTCCATTGGAATAGACTTCTTGCACGACATAGAGTCTGTCCCAATTTGAAAGGAATTTATTTTCTTCTTAAAAAATTGATGGAGCTTCCTCTACATCTTCCTTAACTGTTGGCTCTTCTTGATCATCATCACTTATAGTGATATGATATGATGGCATTATGTCAATTTCCTCCTCTTTCTCTTGATGGGACGTTGAACTAGTGATTCCCACTGTTTGATGTTTTGTTTTAAGTGTTTGACCAGTTGTAACAACCCATTTACTTTGACGGATCATGTGTGATGGTACTTTACTTTCAATCTCCTTTTGTACACTCAACAAGGGAGATTTCTTCTTATTCTTCTTAAATATTTTACTCTTTGAAACTCCAAGTCTATCTTTAGCAGAAACATGCTTGCCTTTGGAACTATCATTGCTTTGTGTTCCAATGCGATCAAACACTGAGACATGACTCGAAGAAACTCCCAATCTATCAAAAACTGACAACTTAACTTTAAAAGACTTGTTTACTTCATCTTCAATAGCAATATAGTTAGAAGTGCTTTTATGAATTTTCAAGCGCAAAGGATTCGGAGGTTGGTATCCAATACCCTTTTTGGAGTTTTGAGGATTCACTTCGTTTTGCTTCCAAACCTTTCGGATTTCATCGGAAAGGTTTCCATCCCGTTGAGATCTTTCTTGTCCCTTTATTGAAGATGCAACACTTTGTTGGCCAAATCCTGCTTTAGCTAACAACTTGTAAGCATTGGGGACGAAGCCATTTACACATTTGATGGGAAGATCTCCATGTTCCACAGCTGATCCTTGCGAAGGTTTTACAAACCCTTTCAAAGGTTCTTAAGTTTCTTTTATTTCCATGAGATTTATGATAAGAAGGATCAAATCATTTAGTTCCTTCATAATATTATCATATTGACTCTTAAGAGAACCTTGCCTTTCTATCCTCTTTGTCACTGGAATGTGTTGAGGTTTAGAGGTTATTTGTTATTTTTGCATTTTGCTCTTCTCCTTAGGATCTTCTGTTGAGGATGAATGAAATTTGTTGAATAGCCCTTTTCCCTTTTTGCTAAGTTCTTCATTGGACAGTACTTTTAAATCATTCTTCAACTAGTACTTCATTATCTATTGTCACTTTAAAGTAAAACTTGGCATCTGCATAGTGTGATTCTGCTTCATTGAATGGATTGGTATCTGCCACAACTTTTCTTACTTCATCATTTTTGTAATATTTGAAGCATTGATGGAGCGTAGAGGGAACCACTATATTTTCATAAATCCAAGAATGCCCTAATAATATGTTGTAAGTTGTTCTTGCATCAATGACATGTACTAGAGCACTTGATTCCATGCCATCCATATATAGATCAAAATGAATTTTACCAAGAGCTCTTTGACCGCCTTGATTAAATCCTTAAATCATCAATCAACTTTGTAGCAAGTCATCCATAGGTATGCCAAGTTACTTCACTGTCCTTAGTGGCATTATGTTGACGGCTGATCTATTATCCACCAGAATTCTCTTAGTCTTTTGTTCTCAAATAAACCCTGTGAAAAACAACGGTTGATTATAAAACTTTGGCCCAAGTAGCAAATCATCACTTATGAAAGTGATTTCATCTACACATGCATTATAAGCATCATGATGAGGATTTATGATTTCTTGAGCATTTGTCTCATTCTCCCCTTTAATTTATTGACATGAAAGCGCATTAAAAACTTCTCTAAAACCCTTTGGCATATATTCAAACAAAGTGATAGGTCGCCTAGCCTTTTGCAAAATATCGTCTGTCTCAAAAGGTGGAAAAGTTTTTCTTAATCTTGTAAATTTAGCCTTCTTTTAGTTTGCCACTTTTGGTGCTTGGGAAAATGCTTTTACCATTCTAACTTTCTTTGGGACTGACTTAGAGTTAGAAACATTCTTCTTTCTACCTCGTCTGTGAGTAACAAGGATCCACCCTTCATCATTAGGTTCATCACTTGGAATGATGCCCCCAACAGTAGATTATACATTTTGATGCACGATCGCCCTTTGCATGAAAGGAGAAAATTCAATAGTTATTGGATCAAATGATCCAAAACTTATCATTGAACTTATGGATGTCATACAAGGACTAGAATTTGTAATTCTAGTCATATTTGCACTAGCTTCCTCTTTATCAAAGGTAGTTTCCCCTCTTTTTTGTAACTCCATTATTTTATCCTTAAAGACAAAGCATTTTTCCACTAGATGGCCAATCAAACGATGATACTTGTAGTACTTTGGATCATTAACTTGATTAGCCTCATCAGGACGTTTCATCTCTGGGAGTTCAACAAGATTTGCTTCTAGTAATTCATCGAACATTCTTGAAACATCAGATTCAGCAAAAGGGTACTTCCTCTCTTATCTTTTCTTCAAATAAATTTTCTTCTTTTCTTGTTATTGAGTACTAGTAGTAGGCTTTATTTCCTTCTTCTTTTTAGACTTAGAATTTATTTTGATAGGTACTGAACTAACTGTCAATGATGGCTTGCTTTCAGTATTTTTATGTACCTCTTGCTTACCTTTATTCCTGTTTGGATCTTGCACAGGAATATTTTGATTTCCAGCATCCAAAATACTAAGTTCCATATCATGAGCGCGGGTAGCTAACTCTTCAAAAGTGTTTGGTTTTACTCCTTGAATAATATAGGACAAACCCCAATTCATCCCTTTGATGTACATTTCAATGGCAGATGATTCAGAAAGTCGATCTTTGGAATTCAAACAAAGACTTCTCCACCTTTGGATGTAATCAATGACAAGCTCATCTTTTCATTGGCGAGTAGCAGTAAGTTCAATTATACTAACTTAATGGCGAGTGCTATAGAAACGATTAAGGAATTCTTATTCTAATTGCTCCTAACTGTCTATCGAACCAGGCTTCATGTCGGTGTACCAATCAAAGGCATTACCTTTCAATGATCGAATAAATTATTTAATGAGCAAATCACCATCCGTGCCAGCATTATTGCAAGTCTCAACAAAGTGAGCAATATATTGTCTTAGATTGCCCTTGCCATCAAACTGTTGAAACTTTGGCGGTTGATAATTTAGAGATATCTTTAGCAAATCAATTCTTTATGTGTATGGTTTAGCATATGTATAAGAGAACTGAGCTGGAGTCTCCACTTGATCTTTGACAACCTCTTTAATGAGTTCTTTAAGTTGAGCAATAGAGATTGAGCTATTAATAGCCATTGAAATGTCGCCTTTAGCTTTGGTTGTAGAAGTACTTCCTTCTTCTTCTTGTGTCTTTGGTAGATCAGTTGTTGCATTAATCGGCACTTTTCCAGCTGTATTTTTCAACTTAGCGGTTAAAGACGTGATTTGGGCATCTTGATCAGGTTGGCAACTTGCTCTTTCATTGATGTTATGTTGGTCATCATGATGGACATAGTGCCAGAATTATAATTCGAGGTCAAACCATGGTGAGGCGAAGTTGGCACAGAGCTTGCACTTGAGTTTTCCCTTTCATCATCGGATTTGAATAATGAGAAAAGGTCATTTATCTCTAAAGAAGAGATTTTTGTCCCTTGCACTTTTTGAGAGACAACAGATTGTTGAGGAAAAGGAACTATTTATTCTTAAATTTCCTTGTGTGATTTTTCATACATGAAATTTGTGTGTATAAATTTTTGAGATGCCCAAATCGCGTACAATCTCTAGAGAAGAGATTTTTATCTCTTGCACTTTTGGAGAGACAACAGACTGTTGAGGGAAATGAACTATTTGTTCATACAATTCCTTGGTTGATTTGGTTTTCATCACAGCATTAGAGCTATCATCGCTAGAAGAATTAGCACGCAATAAAATTGGAGATTGAGGTTGGCCAGCTCGACGACGAAGGTCATACTTCTTGGAGGTAGCCGTTTTGCCTTTCTTTGGTATCATCTTTTTCAAATAGTTGATTTGCGAAATAAGAGATAAGAGGTAGAGATAGTCCCACTGGGCGTGCCAAAAATTTGTACACACAAATTTCGTGTATAAAAAATCACATAAGAAAATTTAGGAACAAATTGAGAACTTTATTAAATTTGAGAAAAGTGGAGTACAATCTTTAATAATATTCTAATTACAAAGAATATGGATCCTCTGATTTGAATCTCGCAACAACCACATGCTTTAGGGGCTTTTCTAGCTTGATCTTGAAATAATTTGATTCAAGGACTTTATAGCTTGATCTTGAAATAATTTGATTCAAGGGCTTTATAGCTTGATCTTGAAATAATTTGAATTTAATGAAGAAAGCCTTCTGATGAGTTTGAAATAATTTGATTCAAGAGTTTTATATAGCTTGATCTTGAATCAAATATGGATTTGATGAAGAACACCTTGAATGATCTTATGGAACTTGAAGAACAACTTGATGATCTTGTAGAGATTTTGAGTTTTGATTTTGGTAGAGCTTTAATGCTTATTTCTTTGATGATTTAAAGCATGAGAGGCACCTCTATTTATAGGCATCTTATAGAGGTAGTGTAGATGTTATGAAATTCCATAACTCTAGTGGTAGGATTGATTTTGACTATCTTTGATGTAATTTGATTGGCTCAATTACATCATTATTTAAATAAATAATAATTTTAATTATTATCTATTTATCATTATCTTAATGACATGTTTGAAATAATTTGATTTGTCATTAAAATAATTTAATTAAGATAATAAACCAAAATATTTGATTGGTCCAAAAATCTTTATAAATTTATTAGACTAAAACATGTAATTAGCCTAATTAAATTATTTAATAAACTAAAAAAAATATTTTATTGGTCTAAAAATAATTTATAAAAATTTGCACGTCTACACTCATAACTTAAAATAACATTATTCCCTCCAATGGCAATCTGATCTTCCTTAATGCCTCAGCTCAAATACCAATCAAACTCTCAAAATGAGGAGGAAATTATGCCTCATGGAAATCACAAATGACAAATCTCCTATTTGGTTATGGGTTGCTAGGATATGTTGATGGCACCTTACCTTGTCCACTTAACACCGATCAGACCCATCTTTTTTGGCTTCGACAAGATCGGTTGGTACTCTTGGGAATTCAAGCAACGGTCCAAAATATTATCAGTCCCATCATCAACAACTGCACCACATCAGCTGAAGCATTGAACAAATTGGAAAATAGTTATGCCAATTGTTCAAATACTCGCAAGTTTTCTCTCTTATCCTCTCTAATGTCATATAAGAAGGAAGAAAAATTTGTTGCTACTTATATGAACAAAGTGAAAAGCATCATAAATGACCTTGCACTCATCGGTCATGTCTTAAGTGATGCTGAAATTATTGTCCACACCATTAATGGACTTAGAGATGAATTCAAGGAACTCACATCTGCTGTTCGAATTCATGACAGTCCTATTTCCTTCGAAGATCTCTATGATAAACTTCTAGATGAAGAAATAATTCAAAATCATGGGAAGAAGCCAAAGGAAGATGAAACTCAAATTACTACTCATGTAGCTCAACAATGAAACAACAATAACAAAGGCAAAACTGGAAAAGGAAACCATGGCGACTCTAAGTACCATACATGTAACTCAAGAAACTCAAATCAATTCCACCAGTTCTCAACATCTAGAGGCCCACCAGGTAACTCAAGAAACTCAAATCAATTCCATCAATTCTCAAAATTTGGTGACCAATCACTCTCCCATCAATTTTGGAAGCCACATCCTCCTCAGAATCAACCTCCAATTATTTGTCAACTGTGTGACAAACCGGGACACAGTGCAAAATTTTGCCATTCTCATGGATCATCATCTCCATTACTTAATCGACCTCAAGCTCATTATACAAATGGAAACTCAAGTCAATCCAACAACAAGTGGGTGCTGGACTCCAAAGCCACGCATCATATGACCTCTGATCTTCCGAACTTATCAATGCATTCTGACTACATTGACGATGATGACATCGTAGTTGGTAATGGTAATGCAATTTCTATCTCTCACATTGAGTCTTCTACTGTAAACTCTCCT
The DNA here is from genome assembly GCA_949673435.1 of Macaranga tanarius. Classification (NCBI taxonomy): domain Eukaryota; kingdom Viridiplantae; phylum Streptophyta; class Magnoliopsida; order Malpighiales; family Euphorbiaceae; genus Macaranga; species Macaranga tanarius. The sequence goes on from CATIWO010926618.1 coordinate 6,943, forward strand.
ATGGCCTCATTTACTCTTGATAATGTGTTATGTGCACCTTTATTAAAAAAAATCTTATCTCAGTTTCTCAATTTTGCAGCCAAAATAATACATCTATAGAATTTTTTCCTAACTATTTTCTTGTGAAGGATTTGAGTACGGGGGCATCCTTGGCCCAAATCTGGAGTAGGAACAACTTGTATGAATGGACCTCCTCAACTCTACCATCTTCTTTGTCGCCATCTACCTCTATTGCATCCACTACTCAACTATGGCATCAACGACTTGGTCATCCATCTTTGTCAATTCAAAAGAATATTCTTGCTAGTAATCAAATTTCAATTTCTGATTTTAGTAATAAAAATAATATCTTTGATTCATGCTTATGCAACAAAAGTCACAAATTGTCATTTAAAAACTCTTCCATTATTTGTGACAAACCTTTCCAACTTATCTATTCAGATGTTTGGGGGCCTGCTCCAATTACCTCTTTTGGCAATTTTAAGTACTGTCATATTTGTTAATTATTATACTAAGTATACATGGTTGTATCCTCTTAAATCAAAATTTGAAGTTTTCAATATCTTTGACATATTTCAGAAACTTGTTAAAAACTACTTTGAGGCCTACATTAAAACCGTTTACACAGATGGTGGAGGAGAATATCAAGCACTATCCCATCTTCTTGCTAAATTAACTACTGAATTATGTTCCTAACTTTGCTATTGCATAACAACTTCAATTATAGAACCAATTGCATAATCAACTACACACCTTAATTAATCAGATCTAAAATTCAGATTCAAAAACTGTTCTTAACAACTTGAGTGTCTAAAAAATAAAACACATAATAGATTTGTTTAGTTACTACAAAAGAGAAGTGAAATCATCTCATCTTAATAAGGAAAATAATATAAATGACTTCCTCAAGTTTAGACCACGAAACTAATTGCGATATCTAATTTATTTATGAATAAATAAATTAGTTTATGATAATCATATCAATAAATTAGTGTACTGCTATTAATTACTATCAACAATAAATAGAAAATTCAAAAACCAAAAACCAGTAGCAACTTAAGCCATAAATAACCATCAAACAACCATTATCAAAACAAATTAAACAAATATAAGAAGCTAGAATCAAATCATCCTATAAATGCACAAACACAAAATTTACAATTATCAATATTAGCATCGAGAGACGCAAATAGAATCGGCTAAGGCAAAGAAAGGAGCAGCTTATATGTAAATTGAATATAAGACCAAACACAAAATTGATGTGAAGCTACACATAAACTTTGCATGATAGGGCTGGGAAATCCAGCATTTGAAAAATGCTTTATCAAAAGAACAAATCTATCAGTTAAAGTCTACTTACAATACTTTTTACATTACAGCATGAAAGCAATCAATTATTTGACTTGTCAGCTCTTGCCCTATTTCTTTTTTCAGCTTAATTTTTTCTCAATTCTCTTTTTTTCTCAATAGCTTTCAGACTGTCATTGTTCTTTTGCTTGAAATTCCTGATGTTAACTTACCATCAGTAGGATCTCTTTTTGGCTATTAGGCTTGTTTCCATTTTTGCTGTAAGTAAATATTTTTTTGGCCTTATCTAGTTCTTACATGTCTTCAGTGAGAAGCAAGGTCATGCTTTGTCTATGAAGTTGGTCCCCAAGATCATATTATTTATATGCCTAGAATTTTTGCTTGTTACCTCCAGCAATGGTATATGCTTTTAAAAACCTTAGCCAAGGATGCTGCTTGGAAATTTGGGAAAGAATATGGAAGGGACTTGGCTACAATAAATTCAAGAGGGATCATTGGTCCTCCCCTATAGCCTATGCTTAATCTCATCTTGGAAATTTTAATGAACCCCATAAAGGGCACTCTACTTCAGCAATGATGATTTCAAGTATATAATAGTCCTATCCTTTTATATACTTTTCAAGTGGCACTCTACTTTATTTTTTATCTGTTTTTAATATGCTAGAATCTTCAACAAGTATTGCAATCCAATTACCAATATTGAAACCTTTTTTCTTGTTAACTATTGCAACTTTTAAATTAAAGTTTTAGATTTGTTGATGTCAGATGAAAGTTTATAATATGTATAGTTTTTCTTTATAAGAACAAAGCAAGGAATTTTTAGTTTGAGTATGGTAAAATCAATGCATTTGTAGCTCACAAGTATGAATTAGAATCTCATAGACTTCACATGGAAGGCACAAACAGTTTTGCAGGCTTCTTTAAATAGTTTCATTTCACTTCCTACTATTTCATCCTTTTACAACCTTAAACACACATATCTATAGCATTTTCTTCTTAGTCCAAAAATAAAAAACCAAAATGACCGAAGGAGTTCTCTTCAATTTTGCTGGGGAAATCATTAAGAAGCTAGGTTCTCGTGCCCTCCAAGAGATAGGAGTGTGGTGGGGTGTCAATGATGAACTCAAGAAACTTAAGGAAACAGTTTCCACCATTCGTGATGTCCTTCTGGATGCTGAGGAGCAGGAATCACATATCCATCAGGTCAAAGGTTGGCTAGAGAAGCTTCAAGAGGTTATTTATGATGCAGATGACTTACTGGATGACTTCGCCATTGAAGCTTTGCGCCGTCAGGTGATGACTGGAAATAGAATGGCTAAGGAGGTAAGCCTTTTCTTTTCCCATTCAAATTAACTTGTTTATGGTTATAGGATGAGAAATAGAGTTAAGGCCATTAGGCAGAGACTTGATGAGATTAAGGCCAATAGAGAGTTTCATTTAGAGGTTCGTAAGGTTGAGAGACGTATAGTAACCAAGGTCAGAGATACTGACTCCTCTGTACCCGAAGTTTTTATTGGGAGAGAAGAGGATAAGAGGGTAGTTATAGAATTTTTGTTGGCTTCCAATTATAAGGAGAATGTTTTAATTATAGCAATAGTTGGAATAGAGGGACTAGGAAAGACCACACTTGCTCAACTTATTTTCAATGATAAGCAAGTAAGTGATCAGTTTGAGGTTAAAAATTGGGTGCGTATATCTGATCCATTTGATGTTAAAAATATTTTAGGTTCTATAATAGGTACACAATCAGGAGACCGTGAGCTAGAAACACTGAAAGATGATGTTGGAAACATGATCAATGGTAAAAAATATTTGTTGGTTTTAGATGATGTTTGGAATGAAAATAGAGAAAAATGGGATAGTCTGAAAAAA
>CATIWO010926795.1:0-20602 GCA_949673435.1 Macaranga tanarius
CAATACGACAATGTTTTCAGTTCACCGGGCCATCCCAACCGCATCAAGTACCCCTTTTGGTTTCTGTTCACTCACTTCACTTAGTTTACATTTTGAACCCACAAAACCAAGAAATAGAAAAGCAAAGCTACTATAAATCAACAAAGAACCAGAGGACCGGAGGAGGAGGAGGCGGAAAGAGGGAAATTGGAGGGGTGGAGAAGATAAAAGCGATTGAATGAGACAAATGGAGGAGAAAAGCAGAAACAATTTGCGTCGATGAAAAGGGTACGGGTGTAATATTTTTAACGTAAAATGGTACGCGTGTAATTAAAAGAAAAGTGAGGTTTTTTTTTTGTAAAGATCTCTTTTTAATAACATAACTATTTATTACCGCCCCACGTTGTAGGCGCACAAAATGCCAACTCGGCAAAACTAATGGTGATGGTGAACCCAACATATCGCAGTGCAACAAACACTGGTCGGGTCAGCCAGGAGTCATCACACTGCTACTAGCAGACAAAGGAGCCAACCTCTCTTCGCTCCACATATTGCCACGTGTCTCCCTCAACCTCCACAACCCCGCAGCTTCCCTCTCCTCATTTTGCTTCAAATAAAAAATTACAAAAAAAAAGTAATCATTACCACACCACTCTCTCTCTCTACTCGCTTCGCTTCTACTTCTAAGCTTTATCATTCTCTTTAGCTCCGTCGTCTCCGGTTGGTTGGTTCCGCTATGGACGCCGCTCCGCAGCTCGTCTACGGCGGAATCGAGCCGCGCCACCGCTTCACCTTGCCTTCACGCTGCGCATCACCGACTAGAATTACTGTCCGTAAACGTGTTAATCGTGTTTTCGCTGTTGCTGCCGAACCGAAACCTGCTCAAACCGGACCGTCTAAATCCTCTTCTCCTAAGGAGAATCTTAATGGCTCCTCTCCGTCTTCCAGAACAGTTAACGGAGTTTCATCGAGGTCGTCGCCGCCGTTGAAACCAGTCAATGGAGCTGCTTCTACGGTAAGTTTTTTTTTGACGGATGATTAAGTGTTATGTTTACTGTTAGGAAATGTGATTTTTTACTAGTGTGGCGACGCAGAGGATTGGAGAGGTTTCGCAGGAGATTAAGAGAGTGAGGGCACAAATGGAAGAAAATGAACAGTTGGCTACACTCATGAGAGGACTGCGTGGGCAGAATTTAAGAGATGCTCAGTTTGCTGATAATAATATCAAGCTGCGCTTAGTTGAGGTACTACTGAACTGAAATATTTTATATTTCAATTCCTGAGCAAGTGAATCGTATTGTTTTAGAGAGTCGAATTGGATTGAATTCTTGCAAAATCATGTTGCTTACTTCATGAATTTGTTTCTTTTAGAATGCCTTGTTCTTTCAAGTTGAAAGAATTAAATTCTAGCAAGTATGACATTTTTAAACATGATATATTACTAAATAGAATTTAATTGAATTGAAATTCTTGCATGGCTAGATTTTTCAAACGCTATGAAAAGTGTTGTTTGAGAGTGAATGTTGTATGCTTTTATAGGCAGCTTTGTGCTCTTCTTTTTTTTTAAAAAAAAGGAGGATAGTGATTCTTTTAAGAAAACTTTTGCAGGTAGATGAGAGCAGTGAATTTTTACCATCGGTATATGATCCTGCTAGCATTACTTCTTACTGGGGAAAACGACCACGCGCAGTTGCAACAAGAATTGTACAGTTACTCTCTGTTGCTGGGGGTTTTCTTTCTCGTATTGCTTTAGATATTATAAATAAGAAGGTTAAAGAGGTGAATTTTTTCATGCCCTGCTATTGGTTTGTTCCCTTTCCATTTTCCCCCTAATGTGCTATTGTTTGAGTATTGGTGTGAGATTCATTATTAATGGTTCGGAATTTGAATTATAAAATTTGGTTTTATAATTTTTGGGTTAGCCATTTTTTGTAACACGTACATAGACTACTTTTTTTTTTTTGTCTGAATTGCCCTGCTTGTTCTTGGAGTGCACTGGCTATTTCCTTTCTAATTTGTCTGTTGCCCATTTTCATCATCAGAATGAAGTTGCTAGAGCCATTGAATTAAGGGAAATTGTGACCTCTTTAGGTCCAGCATATATAAAACTTGGTCAAGCATTGAGTATTCGACCAGATATACTGTCACCTGTTGCAATGACTGAGCTACAAAAGCTTTGTGATAAGGTAAATTCATAGTGCATTTCTTTCTGTCTCTTTCTTTATCCATTGTGGTAATTGTTGCATTCAGTCTTTTGATCATGCCACCTTGACTGGTAAGGTTTTTTTGAATAAACAAAAGTAGAACTATTATTCAGTCATTGATTCCTCTCCTTCTTTCGCTTCATTTTGTTGACATTAATTTCTCTGCCTATTGGAGCAATTCCTGGTTGACATGTCCTCTGTTTTCAATTTATTTCACACAGAAGCTGTGATTCAGTCTGAATGCTTGGTTGTACATTATTGTGAATCCAGTTTGTTTGGAAGAGAACTATATCAGTTTGTGCTACCAATATTGGAAATCTAGAAATGCTCATGATCATTAATATAGTTTGTAATGCTTAGTCTTGTCAGTATCCCTGGGAATTTAGGTTATTTCCTTCCATAACTGATTTTTTTTTATTTGATGATGTGTGAAGGTTCCTTCATATCCAGATGATGTAGCAATGGCTCTCATTGAGGAGGAGCTTGGTCAGCCATGGCATGAGATCTATTCTGAACTTTCCTCTTCTCCAATTGCTGCTGGTAATGCCAGTGCTCTGAGTTTTTGAAAGAATTCTTGTTAGTTTGTAAAGTTTGAGTATTTTCATAATATTTATCCTTGTGGTATTTCTGTGACAGCATCTCTTGGACAGGTATATAAGGGTCGCCTAAAAGAAAATGGGGATTTGGTAGCTGTCAAAGTACAGAGGCCTTTTGTTCTTGAAACAGTAACAGTTGATCTGTTCATCATACGAAATTTGGGTTTGTTTCTTCGTAAATTTCCTCAGGTAGTGTTTCTTTTAATCTACTATCACATTTCAACTTTTGAGGCTTATTCTTCTTTTATGATAATTTTACCTTCGACTTTGCAGATCTCCGTAGATGTTGTTGGATTGGTTGATGAATGGGCAGCTCGTTTCTTTGAGGAACTTGATTATGTTAACGAAGGTGAGAATGGAACTCTGTTTGCTGAAATGATGAGGAAAGATCTTCCGCAGGCAAGTCTTATAACTTCCAGTTATCCCTTATTTTGTATTGCATCATCTTATAAATTAGGTTCCCCTTATTTTTTTCCTGTTTATGTTCTATTTTTTTTTTGAATTGTGGCGGAAGATAAAAAAAAAGTTATATTGTATTCTTTGTTCTTAAATTTTAAATGACATGCTGGAACATTTATTATTCAACTTTGCCTGAATTAATTTATTACTTGTGTGGCAAAGAGAAAATAGAAGATCTTGATGCTCTCAGAGTGATTAAAGTTGCTGCATAATGTTCAATCGTACGAGGGGAAGAAATAGAATTTGTTTGGTGGAAGGAATATGTGAAATCGATCGTTTTGCCTTGCCTATGATATGAACTAAATTCTTTGTTGAATTATACATGTGCCAACTTGCAAATTATTGCTCTCCTGAATGAATCAGTTTTATAACTGCTGTTCATAAAATCTTATTGATGCAGTTGCTAAATTCTGCATGCGATGGTTTGAGTGTGTGCTTGGGCACTTGATTGTTTGCTGATGCTACATATGTATGTTTCTGCGTGCTATATAAAATAATGAGAATAAGTGAAACTAAATAATTCCTTATTTGTTGGAAATTCTTATCTTTTTCTTTTCTTCATATTATATCTCAGAATAACATAGCTGTTTTGTTTCAGGTTGTTGTACCAAAGACCTATGACAAGTATACTTCAAGAAAGGTCCTTACCACACAATGGATTGATGGAGAAAAACTCTCTCAGAGTACAGAAAGTGATGTTGGAGAATTGGTCAATGTAGGGGTCATATGCTACTTGAAGCAGGTAATATGCACCATCAATAAACTTAATTGGGTTATGTCTTCCAAGGATACTTTTGCAGAAAGAATGATCCAATTCAGGGCCAAATATTCTATTTTTCCATGTGATAGATGACTTTCACAACTGAATGCAAGCTGAGATTTCTTTTTCCTTTTTTCTCCCTGGGTTTTTGGGAGAAGAAATTATAAATATTAGGGACTAATGAATAAAAAGTTCCATCCTTGGGAGGGCAGTAGTTCAATTTGATTCTAATCTATTTCTTGAAGCTCTTGCAAAGATAATAAGTAGGGGTACCATGTTTGGAGATGATTTTTTTAAATGTTAATAGAATAATACTGACATGGATTTTCTCCGTGTTCTTATAACAGTTTGTGCATCATCTAATTTTCCAACTGAATTCAATTGCAGCTGCTAGATACCGGATTTTTCCATGCTGATCCTCATCCTGGCAACCTGATCCGCACTCTAGATGGGAAGCTAGCCATACTTGACTTTGGTAATATTCTACTTCATAAGTGCATATGGTGAAACAACAATAATTGGAGAATGGAATTTACTTCTCTCTCTCTCTTTTTACCTATTTGCTTTCCAAATGTACAATTTTACCATACTATAAAAACAATAAGGTTGATTATGAATCTACATTCTGATAAAATCATTAAGCTATATATTTCTTTCCTCTTATCACAATAATGACTGTTTTTACTCTTCTAACCATGAAGATCCATTATGCGGGACCTTGAAGGTGTTTCTGCTTTGACAGGTCTTGTCACAAAATTAACTAATGATCAGAAATACGGAATGATTGAAGCAATTGCCCACCTTATCCATCGGGATTATGATGCTATTGTGAAAGATTTTGTTAAACTTGGTTTCATTCCAGAGGGAGTTAATTTGCAACCTATCTTGCCAGTCCTGGCTAAGGTTTTTGATCAAGCACTTGAAGGTGGAGGAGCAAAAAATATTAACTTTCAGGAGCTAGCATCTGATCTGGCACAAATAACATTTGATTATCCATTTAGGATACCCCCTTATTTTGCTCTCATTATTAGGGCAATAGGTGTGCTGGAAGGTATAGCTTTAGTGGGGAATCCTGATTTTGCTATTGTGGATGAGGCCTATCCCTATGTTGCACAGGTATGAGTTTTGAGGCAGTAAAAGACATACCATTCGGCATTCCTTTTTAACTTTTTTTTTTTGCAAAATGATTTCTATATGCATTCAAATGCTCTTATGCTCTTTATTGGTAGTTCTGAATGTCCCCTTCATAGCTGGGATTAAATGACCTTGCTATTTAATTTATATGATTAACTTGAAACTTCAAATTGCACCATTTGACTTAATGCAGATTAATTAACTGATAGTGACTACACTTGTGAAGTGGTTGTGCATATATGGTATTTTGCAGCTGAAACTATGTAGTTTGTGTGCTGTTAGACCATACATGGCATCAATGTGTTGTCTTTCTTTGTCCAGAGTTTTCTGACCAAAGATTATCGTTTCTTTCAATTCTCAGAGGCTTCTCACTGATGAGTCCCCTCGTCTAAGGAATGCTTTACGGTATACAATCTATGGGAAATCAGGTGTTTTTGATGCCGAAAGATTCATTGATGTCATGCAAGCCTTTGAGAATTTCATTACAGCAGCAAAAAGTGGAGGTGGAGAAAATTTGAATGGGGATATGGCTGAGCTTGGCATTTTGCAAAGCCAAACAGGTTATAACTTCCCTGGTTTTGCACTAACTACATATCAACCATCACAGCCAGTTCAAACAAGGGCAGCCTTAGGATTTCTGCTCTCTGAGAAGGGCAATTTTTTCCGGGAGTTTCTTCTGGATGAGGTACCTTGATTAGCAGTATTTTCTCCTAATCATTCTTAGTGTTAGTTTGTTGTATGCTTGGCATCTAAATGTCAAGTGATTATTTTCTGGTGCAGATTGTAAAGGGCATTGATGCTGTTACAAGGGAACAGCTGGTGCAGATACTGGCAATCCTTGGAGTTGGAAATGCTGCACCAATTTTCAGCATGGTTCCTGGACCCTTTAAACCTGCAGCACTTCTGCCAACAATAACTGAAGAGGACAAAGTTATATTGAATAACGTTCAGAAAATTGTTGAGTTCTTAACTGCAGGAAGTTCGCTATCGGGGATATCAAATCAGGTACTTATATTTGCCCTAAAGAGTGAAATACAAATTGTTGTTGGAGTCTGGATGTTTATAAACTGGTGCTTTAGTTTAGATTTTTGAATTTAGCTTTGGTTTTAAGTAAATGTTATTACTTTCTCATAGACACCTATATTAACCTTGTTTCCATTTTCATCTTGGTGTTAATAGGATGTAAATGTTGCTCGTGTTGTACAAGAGCTTCTTCCAGTTTTGCCAGGCATCTCAGCCAGAGTGCTTCCTGAGGTGCTCTCACGGCTTTCATCCCGTGTAGCAGCACGCATCATCAGGGACACATTTTTGTAGATGAAATTGTTTGGTATCATACCCCGTACCGATTGAACTCCCCAACTGTGTATATACTTGTCTAAAAGGGCCATACATAATGCACTTGTACACTTGAGATAAAAAAAAAAAAAAAAAACTGCAGTGTAGCTTTTCTAAGTTAATGAGGCCCTTGTATAATTTTTTTTTTTTTTTAAAAAAAAAAAGCAATAACAAATATGTACAGTTTCTTCTGATTGGGAAAATTGATTAAATTGTGCCAATCCTTTTAAAACCCTGTATTTAAGCATCTTCCATCTACCACATGAGAACAAGAGAGATGATGCAAACAAATGGTGCAGCTGATATGTAGATTCATCAAATTATTGGCCTGAGCTGTTGAATTTATGTCAATGATATTTTCACTTTGCTTTACTTTAGAAAGGCCATGCATAAGCTTATATCAGTAAATAGATGAAGGAGAATTTCATTTATTATGGTGCATAAAATATGGAGATTGAGGATATCAACAACATTGGTCTCAAGAAAAAAGTGGCAGCCTCTGCTCGCCTGAAGCATATGAAATGATACTCCTCTTCAGTGGCGAAATGTGGTGTGCCCCATGAAATGCAGCAGCACGTAATATATTTAGAGGTCCAAAGTCAACGGAATATGCCTTCTGGAAACCATCCAGAATTGCCATCATGGTCACGTTTGCTGGTTTCCTTTCTGCTTCATATTTTTTCAGGAGAGAAAACTGCAAAAGAATAGAAAAAATCTCACTCGATTTTTGTGCATTTCAACTAGTCCTTAAGCATGCCAATTTGAATTAACAGCTAATAAAGGCCTCATAAAACTGTATAACGGAATAATGCAGTTCTTGGGTTCATGTATTTTGTGAATATCAACAGGTAAACCAGCCGAAAACAGATCCATGCATCTTGTTATTAAGGCTACAAAGGACCCTATGAGTAACTGAATACCAGCAGACCTGCGGCAGTCAGTGACCTGTGCTTAATAAATGAAAGAATTGAGATGGCATACCTTCCCAATGTCTGTTCCTACAGCAATACCCTCGGCAATGATTCTTGAAAGAGCAAATGCATCTCCAAAACCCAAGTTAACTCCTTGCCCAGCTAAAGGATGCACTGTATGTGCTGCATCGCCAATCAGCACGACACATTTTGATGCATACTCTTTTGCATGCATTAAGGACAAAGGAAATGCCATCCTAGCAGAAGCCAACTTGACCACCTTAGGTGGAACTTCAAAAGATTCATTAGCTGATACAGACAAGTTCCCTCTGAGCCATGAAAACATGTCTGCACCGTCAAATAAGCTCGACTTCGGATGAGGACCATATCCATAATCTAGAGCATGATTTACAGCTTTAACAAAATCATCTTCATTCATTGATTTGCAATCTGACGATTCCTTCGGGTTCATGGTCCAAACAATGTTGCTAAATTTATCCCCAATTGGAAGAAGTGCAATTGGACCTGCTGGTAGAAATCGTTGCCATGCACAATGATTTTCTACGGAGTGTTCTACTGTGCATATGACTGCATTCTGCGAGTAGTTCCACCCAGTTGTTTTAAATCCTGCTAATTCTCTAACTTGTGACTTGCCCCCATCAGCTCCAACCTGTGTACATTATCAACGACAAACATTTTCTAGTAGCCCTCACCTACAATCCACATAACATACTATTTATAATATATCTTGAAGGGTGTATATCTTCATCAGTGTGCAAATCAAATTACCACCAACTTTGCATATAGGCTGCTGCCATCACTCAGTTCCAGCTTTGCTAAACGTCCCTTAATGTGCAATGCCTCTGTTGATAATGCGCTGTCCACCACTTTGGAGGAAGAGCTTTGATGTAAAGACATTGAAGTTAATCTAGAAGGGTAGATTGTCTTCTGGAAATCGGTATCCTGCAGAATTAATTCAATTTCAATAATTGCAAGGAAAAAGAGAAAAGGCAAAACATTTATAATAAGTCACAAGTCCTATTACTGAGGCATCAACCAGAAAAATATATTTGTTATCCATCAGAAGAAAACATGAAGAGTTAGGGAATCAAAATCTGCATGTAAGACTGCATTGATAATCGCATAACTTTCACAGATTATTTTTCAAGAGATAAAAGCCTTAGATTAGAACCCATGAAAGGGAAAACAATTAGATGATCACATAACTTCACATATTAGACATGTGAGCAGGACTTGCACAGATTCTAGACAGATAACAAAATGTTGAAAAAATTTTGGGTCCAACATTAACATATAGAACTAGGATTAGGCTCCTAAACCCTCCTTTGGCTTATTAAATGTTGCCGTTTTAATTAGGAGGAAGACAACATTACTGCAAAAGAAAAACAGGAATAATTTTTTAGGAAGAGAACCCCAAAAAAAATATATTGGAGTCCAGAAACAGATGGTTGGATGATGCAAAAATCCAGACAGAGAAAATTAATCTATGCAGAACATAACATGTCTTATCTGCAACTCTAATAGTTTCATGATTTACAAAGATATGTAGCCCAAGCACTTACAATACCTCAACACGTGAAAGCAGTGAGCTGTGAAGCACCTTATTCTCCACTACGCAACTGGATTATGAGTCCACATCAGTACCATAAAAAATAAGTGACCAAAGAATCATGAAATGATACTTTGTTAGTTGTTACATCATATTTTGTGCTTACCCCAAAACATCTTTGTTTGCATCTCCTGCATTGTATTTTGTGTATCCTAAGCCAGTATAATCCCAAACCTATAGAAAATAAATGAAAATTAACAGATTTAATTTCATACCTCATTGATCTTATTTCAATATGGGCATAGTATAAAAGTAAAATATATTATATGCAGCTTTCTAGTACAGATTGGATGCAGTCAAGTAAAATTAAGCGAATTAGGAGGATGCAAATTTCTAAAACAGCACACCATAAAAAAGGCATGTAGAAGAGCATAGAAGCACATTCTGTTGAGTACATGTATGTGGTTCAGAATGCTTTAAGTTCTAAGATAGAATTTGAATACAACAAAAGCATTTGCAGCATTTAATTCTATTCAATAATGCAGTGCATGTAAAATAGAAAATCTCAAGTGCAATGCGCAAATTTAAAAATAAAATGTCAGCCATTAAACATAAAAGAATGCCAAAAAAATAAATGATTACAAACACCACCTGCATCTTATCGAAATATGCATGCCGATGCTGCTGAACAAATTGCCAAGCACCAATATCTGTATAGACATCATTGAAAAAGCAAAAGTTATGTTAAATGCCTGCTCCCGTTTTAATTAACCAGTGTTATCAATTTGATTATGTTTGATGCTCCAAGTTCTAATACACAAGCAAAACCTCTAAAACAAACCTATCAACAGTGCTTTTAAAGCTGCCCGAATTTATGTCCAAGCAGTAATGTCCGATAAAGAGTTCCCAATTGCAGCATATAAAATCAAGAATAATCAATCAACATTGGTAACCTGCAATAAGGTTTTTCCTAATAGGTCATCCGCCGAACTTCAACATGACTACAATTTCATGACTTTTAGTGGCACTAACACTTAAGCAATTTTGAAGAAGTTCAAACCAAAACTTCCCTTAGATGAGTGCAAATCTCAATTTCAATTAAATTTTCACTAAGATGAGACAAAATACTCTAAATCAGGTAAAGAACAAATGAAGAATGACAGAGCATATTTAGCACCTTTGAAAGCAGATATAGTTGCCGGTGTGACTGTACTGACCCTTGGATCAGGTGGGTCCTCTCTTTTGATGCTTAGTTTACCAGCCAGGGCAGGATTACTGTCAATGATGGCGACATTCAAGTGCTTTGTCAATGGTGTGGTTGCTGCAAACCCAAAGAACCAAAAATTCAGTTTCCAACTGTGAGAATAAGGGAGATGAGTTCATTTCTAGAGCATCAACCTAAATTCCCATCCTTTCTTTCGTCTTGTATCCAAAACCAATAGTGAATTAATACTACAGCACTCTTACAAACTCAAAAGAACAAGCTCAACAACAGCCCAAAAAAATAAAGAAAATACACACCCAAGGAACAAGCAAGGGCCATGCCAACCATGCCTCCACCAACAATAGCAATGTCATATGGTTGAGGTGTATGAGCAAAACTCTGTTTATTCTTGTCCTTGCCTTGGTCCTCCTATAAACTCCAAAACATAACAATCAAATGCAAGATGTACTTGTCTTTTAAAACAATTTTTAAAATTAGCAGCACCAACTAAACACAATAAATAAAATCAAGTAACATAAACAAAACCAAGCCAAAAGCAGCATGATTTCATGATTTCGCAACAGACAACTAAACACAATAGAAGGCAAAATATATATATATATATTGCTACTTAATAAATTAGTTCTTATTACAACCTAACACCATTAAATTCTCTCAAAATTAGGTTACGTCAAAAGAAACATTACATTATTAATAATTCGGGTAGAGGCAGCAGCGGCAGCGCTGCCACTACACAAGTTTTTTATAAGAGGAACTTTTGATTGATGCGCAGCAGCAGCTGAAAGTTTTCTTGCGATCGTTCTGCGATGAAGTAAACGTGAAAATGAGACAAGAAAAAAAAATAAAAAAATAAAAAAATAACTGGAGAGGCGTTACCTCTTCATTCTTGCAATTGCAGAAAAAGCTTTTAAAAAAAAAAGTACAGAAACGAGAAGAAGAAGACGGAGGCGGAGGCGTAACTGGTCTTGGGTTCGGTCCAGATTATAGATGGGCTGGATCATGGGCTTAAACTCTTTAGGAACCCATATTACTCTTCAGCTCGATCCAAATAATAATTGGGCTGAATCATGGGCTCATATGTACTGATTTTTCCCAATATATTTTCTAAATAATTTTTCACTAGTTAATTGTTAAAATATATTCTTTATATTATAATTATCTATGTATTCTATTCCATACCACTTTTGTTTATAATATATTTAAATATATTCATATTAATTATTATATATATATATATATTTTTTTTTCTTAAGAAGTGGTCCAGTGGTTATTTTTTTCAGAGATATTATAAGGTTATAGTTAATTTGTACAATTAATTTTTTACTGAATTTGAAAGGGTGACTGTGATCTATCTTTCTATTGCTAAATTTTTTTCTTTCTTTTAATTTAAATAAACTTTTTTTTCTATTGGTAGACAGACAAGGCCAAAAAGTTGTCTGCTGAAGAGACAAATTTAAAACAGATAACAGATAATATAATAATTAAACTAAATTAACAGATGTAATTAACTGTAAAGTTTGTGAGAAGATGAATCAGCAAAAATCAAATCAATTTCATGACATCATCACAAAAAATTAACAAATTTAAATGCTAAGGGAAAATAAAAAGCAACTAAACATAATGATACCATTTACCTTTAAGCATCATATATGCTGAAAATGAACCCTATAACACAGACACTCAACCAACAAAAAGAACCTCTGACCCCTCTTTCCCCTTTCCTTCTTTTCTTTTGCCCCTACCATCCATAATCGCCAAATCTCTTGCTTTAGTCCTCTACCAACTTGTTACATGCCCAATGCCATGAAAATAGCAAGCAAATAAGCACCATCTCCAAGTACTGTAACAAAAATAATGAACATATATATATACACACACAACACAAACAGTCCAAAAGGGTAAAAGAGAGGGAACCCAACTTGTCTTTTTTTTCTTTTTCACCCATTTCACCACATTAATCATTGCTCAAGCATAAGCAAAAAAAAAAAAAAGGAAAAAAAAAAACTAAGTGGGTGACCATGAATTATGATTGACTACATGCACACACACAAGCACACATGCTTCTAATATCCAACCATCTTTTCCCAACTTGAAAAACCAATACAACCCCACATATAAATAATAATAATATGGCCATCCACTTTCTTTGATGCAAAGCAAAAACAAAAAAAAAACCTCCATTAATTAATCATTTGGAGCTAACCACACCACTTTCAACAACATTACTTCACATTCTCTCCATTGATTTCATTTTGTTTTGATCTGGGTATCAGTCCATTGCTCACAAAGATCCAAGAAACTGGCCATAGAATCAAGAAAAGAAATAAAAGAAACAATCTTTATGTATATATATATATAGATAAAGAAAAGAGTTTGAACCTTATTGACTGTACTCCTGGCGGCCTCAGGGCAGAATAGGTGCACAGCTCTTGTGTGCTCTTGCTATGTACCTTCTTCAAGGAGCTATAGCAACAAAGGAGAAGAAAACAACAACAGCAGCAACAGAGGCAACACCAATAATAGCAAGAAGCGAATTCTTGAAGAAAAGAAAGATGGGGTCATGCAAGAATTGATTAATAATAATAATAATGATCAATTTCAAGAGCAAGAAAAGAGCAATGGTGCAAGCAGTGGGTCTACGTCTAATTATGGGCCTCACATTGTTGAACCTATTACAACCATTCTCAAGAGTAATCTCAAGAGAAGTACAACAGTTGTTGAGGAACATAATCAATCAATCAAGGCAGAAAAGAGAAAAGTGAGTTGGCCTGATGCCCATGGCAAAGATATTGCTCATGTTCATGAGTTTGAGCCAAGGTAATTCAACAAAATTTATCTTTCTTTATATGATAATAGTTAGCTTTAATTGTTCTTATTTGATGACTATAGTCCCAACATTATTTCATTACAAAAGATCTTCAATCTTAAACAGTGATAAGGGAATTTTACCCCTTTTTTTTTGTCTTAAAAGAATGGTTATAATCTAAGGACTGTTGTGTATATGGGGTAAGCTTAAATGAGTTTGTTGAGGAATTGGTAATGCAAAATCATAAGCTTTTCTTTCTTGTAAAATTTCTTGAATGAAATAATTAGTTGCTTGTCTTTGGCATTTACAAGTGATGATAGTTGCTAAATTCTAAGGTCTGAAACAAGTAGGCACATGCATTTTGTAGATACTTTTTAGCGGACACTAACTTCACTACATTTTTTTTCTCATAATCTCAATAGCATGAGTGAAGATGGGGAACTTGAAGGAGTAAGAAACTCTTGTATTTGTACAATTCAATGAAGCAAAAACTCCCAAGGTATGATGGCACTTTGCTCATTAATTATCATCTTTAGTGTTTTCTTAAACATAATACATACTTTGCTCTTCTTCATACACCGACACTTTCTTAAATAAGTTAAGGAACCCTGGGAAGATTATAATCAACAATATATATATATAGCAATGTTGAGATTAGGCTAGCATTATATATTAGTAGCTGCCGCAGATAGGGCTAAAAACCTGAGTTGAAGAGAATGCAACCACACAGTTGCCTTTCTAAATGTTCGTCTAACAAGGCTAGCTTTTAAAGGTTTTAAGGACTTGGGACAAAAATGTGGGTCGGAACACAAGAATAAGAAGAGCCAGGGACAGGGGTCCTAGGAAGAGGGCATGGGGGGTTTGGCTGAAGTAATTGCAGCAAACATGTAAGTATATGAAAGCATTATCATGTCATAACTCATAAATAGTGAGCAAGGTCCATATTCTCAAAGTGGCCCCTCAATCAATAGCACCCACAACCAAATGGGTTCATAATCGTAATAGTAATAACAATACCAAAAGTTGATTTATTCAATGATAATTTTCTTTGTATCATCTCAAATAACCTGTGGAATGTTTTGAAGCATAGAATATCTCTCCCCCATAATCTAGGCTTGCTAGTCGAGTTTGGTTTAAAGCTTCTTCCCATATAATATATATACATCAGAATCATTTATAAAATTTTTTTTGTGGGAGATAATATTCTAAAAGTGCACCTACAGTTTTAATATTGTTGAGAAGATGTCATTGGATCGTGTTTTGCAGAAACAGTTCAAGTCTCAAACTAAATGCTCAATTGTGAATTCCATTAATCAAAATTTGAACACAACTCCCCTCTCTTATAAATAAGGATGGTTGCTGCTTTGTTGATTTTATTAGAGCAAACAATTGGCATGCAGCCTACATCTAATGAGTCCATAATGATGAAAAAGAAACAACTAAAATATAAAATGCAAAGTGAAAGAAAGTGGTAGTTTACAAAATTCAAAAGCGCATGATACACGTTAGATCATCCTTTATAGGATATGACATGTGCTGCATCATTAAAATGATAGTGAAGTCATCAAATACTCATTTTGAACTTGTTGGGTCCATTGCTTATCATGGTGTTTGCTGCATGCTTCTGAGAAGTTCAAAAAGTCTGAAACACCTTGGAATTTAAAGCATCCCATCTCCCATAAAAGGGAGCCAAGCCAGGGATTTGCCTACTCTAAAGTAAAAGCTAAGCAAGCTTGCATTTAGATGGCCAGGACTTTTTTTTTTAGGCATTCATGGTGCAATATCTTCAGAGTAAGCAAGAGAAAAGGTTTCACTGGCTAATAGACAAATTCACCTGCCACAGTGATGCCGTCAATTTCTCAATTCTCACATGACCACTTCCAGAAATTATCATACTTTATGCATCCAACAATGTCTTCTACTAAAATTTTTCTGATAATTGAGAGTATTAACTGAAGCAGGTAAAATGGCATGCATTTCAATATTTCTTATTGGTAAATTTGTTTCCATGTATGGTGCACAATGTTTTTTTCTATTTGATATATTCATTTTTTCGATTTTCAGTAATCAGTTATCTTACAAACTACCATTTTCTTCATATGCAGGTCAATGACGTTTCATGGTATTAACATTATAGCCTCTTACAATACCCATTTAGCAAGCTCCAGCATTAGGGAAAAATGTAGAGGATAGAAACAAATGTAAAGAAATCACCTAGCAGTGTTTGGAGCTTGAATCTGAGTTGCCAATTCACCTCTCCTCTTGATAAAGAAAATGTAAACAAATCATTGAAATGAAATCGGTTCCGATGTTAAGCAAGTGATAGCCCCTTTGTTTCCTTTAATATTATGTACATATTTTCAGATTACAGCATTGATTTTTGAGATTTTAATTTGGAGTAAACATTGCCTCATAAACAAATAAACAAAGCTGTATCATATTATAAAAAAATTTTGCAAAGTAAGCAAATCACAGCCATAAAAATGACATGAAAGCAAGGAGAAGTGAAAGATACTAAATGATAAGCTCTACCCTCCACAGCTGTAACTGGAACTTCGATCATTTTGGTCAGTCAATATTGTACGAGTTAAAACAAATCAGTCACATATAGAAGTGAATCAAAGCAATGAACATGATGATGTACACATCTACGACAAAGGCAAAGCAATTGTTGTAAGAATCACAAATATTTCTTTCTTTCTTTCATGCCAACTTCCCCCACAAATTTGATATACCAAATTTCCCCACTAAACAAAAGGGATCAATATCATATTTCCGTTACAGTATCACAATCTCATGGTCGTATGAAACACTATCTTCCCTATTTCGTACCTGCTGAATTCTTCCTGCAAGCTAGAAACTTTCTTTTACATTTTTTGTTTATTTGCAAAATCCAGCTTCAATTAATGATTCTGACTTCTTGCTTTCTTCGTTTTGTTCTTCTCCTGCATCTTCTTTTTCTTTGCTTCAGCTGAAATCCAATTATAATCTGGAGGGATGACAAATGGATCCTGAATGTTCTCTATCCTACTGCTAGACCCACCGGTTGATGAAATAGGACGGTAAGGAGCTTTTATCCACTGAAACCAGGATGAACTTGAGGACTGCGTCGCTGCTGGGCTCTCCCGACCAGCAGTAGGGCTTGAAGGAGGTGTTGCAAATTCATCTAGTGGCTGTAGTTCTTCAAACTTTGTAAAAGTAACCAGTACTCTGATGGTGGGAACTACTGGGATAGCAACCTGAATGTGGAGGGGGTGGTCAGAAAACATTCTAAAAGGGAAAAAAAAAGGGACACTAGACTCAACAATAATTCTATGAATTGTGATGCAAGTTATTCTATTATCTCACAAGTCATAACAGGACGAATTACAAATCTCCTATACATACAAGAACAAAATCTAATGTAGTTGGATTACTACCAGAAATCAGGAAATGCACATGACCATTAATATTACCAAAAAGGCTAAGATTATATATATATATATATATATATCAGCAAATATTTCCCAGTTATTGAACAGGTGGATCCCAGTTCAGTTGCTAACATAACCTAGTCCACTCTAAGTCTAAGCTAACCAAGGGCATAATAACTTTTTTTATTATGTCCAATTTTTACTGTGCGCAAAAATGAAGGCATAACACAAGTTTCCTCATTTTGGGTATGATATCAGATTGACTTTAACTTTTTTCCCCTTTCTAATCTATCGCCAGTTTAGGCTATTCTCCAAGCAGTATGAGCACTCTGACTCAAAAGAAATGTCACCTCTATGTTACAAAGATTCAGACCTTAAAAGCCATCTATGAAGCATGCTTAGGGACAGTACCACAGTCCCAAGTCTCAAAAATGTTTTCCTGATGATCATTGCTATCCCCACTATCACATTCCTATTAAGGTTCCAAGTACACCTAGCCATAAAAGGAAAAAATAAACTTTATCCATTAAAAACTTTCAACCTCAATAGGACATATCTTTCAATAGATTGGTGCAATCAGCCCACCATAAAAAGTCCAGAAATTATAAGTGAAGCATATAAGCCCCATATTTGCTGCTTTGAAGTAGATATAGAAGCCAGCCTTTTAAGCCAACTCCTTTACCGTTCTTTAAGACAGACAACAACATTTAAAAGTGATTTCAGAACAGATGACAAAATAAACAGCACCTCCATAGGGAAAAATCTCCACTCTCTGTGCAAGTTGGATCAGGTTCTTTTGAAGTTGACTTCTCTAAGGTGATACTAGCATGTTACCATTACTTAATTATGTCGGTGACTTTCCTTGAATTACAAATTTATGTGATCGCTAGTTCAAAAAAAGCTGAAAAATATGGTTCTGAAAGCACAGGCATATCATATTTCACTCACAAAGGTTTCATGCAGTCAATGTTGCTCCCCCATGGGTAGTATATTATCATCTAGGTTATTAAGGCAACTGAATGATTTTTAGGGTCCAAGAAATGACAAATGCCATTATAGAATTTCACACGGTATAATCATGCCCAAAAATAAAGAGGAAAAGAGTTTCTCGCGGCATCAAACCTGCCTCACGATTTATAATCTGTTCTCAAAAACAGAAAAATCTAACATATGAATTCTAGCAAACAAAACCAATTTAGACATACATCCAGAGTTCTAAAATGTGCAGATTATTTCAGTTAAGTGGATGATAAGTTGAACTCCAACAAGCTTATTAGAACTAGTCATATAATCCTGGAACTCTAGAGTAAGGCCATCATAGTTTGAGTGCGCATATTGAGTAAGAATCAAGTTTATACACATGCCTATAGATTGGCGTAAGACTAAACATGCACACATATGTAGGTTATAGACTAGGGTTAGTTATCCATCCAAGTAGAGATGCCAATCTTTGACCTTCATTCTCATGACAATTAAGAAGTCTACACGTGGAAGCTCAAAAAGTATCAACATTCAATTGTTCACATACCCAAGCCCAAACCTCAGAGCCAGAGTTGAATACGGCCATGTACATCTCAAAATTTTGATCCTACATGATTTTTATGGCTCACTGAAGCTTAAAAGAGAAAACTCATTTTCATGACGTTCTGGAGATGAGCAAGGGACCAACCGGACAAGTCACAGAGTTGTACAAACTCACTAAGAATATAATGGTATGACCAAAATTAAACAGAAATCAGGAAACATAATTTGGTACTAAAGGGTGCCATAATGATAGGAAAAAAAAAAACATAATCAAACAACAATAAAAAGACAATTTAACTAACCAAAAAGTGCCTTGTTCAAAAACAATTCTGCTATAACATTGAAGTGGATGGAAAAGAAACCAGTGTACCTTAACGGGAAAGGTTCCCAGTGGAAGTTTTGTTGTGAGGAGCTCTCTTAAACGACGAATTGCCTTAACCTTATTTGCTAGAATGTCAAGCAGTGGTAGAAGTTCTTCAGTTTGTAATGGGAAGTTTGAGGAAAGCCACAGAGTAGGCCTCAATCCCTTCTTATATTCATTCTCGCGGCTTCCTTCCTTGCGTCTATTATTGTTCTCAGAACTCAGAGAAGTAGACGTCTTGGTATCTCTTCCTTTCCTGTGCTCATCTCTCACAACTATCTCAACAGAATGTCTTCCTGGTTTAATTTGACTTTGAGATGGAGAGTCCCCCAGTAAATCACTCACTTTCTCATCCACACAAAGAGAACTTCTTGGCGGAACCATTTTCTTCTGCCCTTCAACTTTAGCATCTCGTTTTCTCCATCCACCAAACCATCCTTTCTTTTCCTGCTTAATCTCTCCATTTCGACAACCATTTCCATCTTCAATGGGAATGTCCCTGTCCCTTTGGTCATAACAGCTATGACGATGAGCGATGATTCCATCACCATTTTCATTGGCCAATTCTGACGAATCCAGTTTAAGTGCAACTTCAAGTTGCCTTCTTTCTTCTTCTGTCAAAATGTCATTGAACTCCTCGCTCTCTGTTTCATTCTCATTGCAGGATGAGAAGAACTCATCATCTGTCATAGCCCCAGGGACCCTTCTAGATTTAATACTAACAACCACATTGTGCATATCATAGACCTTTCCCTTCCATGGTCCCACCATTTCTGTTTTTTCCTGCCGTCTCCATGTCAACTGTGGCAAAAGAACTGCCTGAGTCACATCAATTCCTGGCCTAAAAATATTAGTCTGAGACATTGCAGCCACTTCTTGCCGTATCTCTTCTTCAGTTGCTGGAGCACCAGCACCATCCAAAGCATTCATCACCTCCTTATCCTTATGTGCGATCATACAAAGGGAGCCAGGAGGAACTTTCCCATCCTCAGACCCATCGCCAAGGAAAAGAATACTCTGGTCAGAACGCTGAATCCTAAAACCATCAAAGCCAGCCAAAGTCATGTCGGCCCTCAAATTTGCACCCCTCTTCCAAATCTTGTAAGTATCTGAAGGAGCAATCCTTGAAATGAAAGGTATAACAGAACTCTCAAAATGGAAAGTAATTTCCATATAAAAGTCTCTCATCCTTCGCATGGTCGCCACCAAACGAGGCAACCTCCTACACCATTTTGCCCATGCCAATGGCTGGTAATGCCTAACTATGATCATTGCTAACCCCTCTTCTCTATTGCAAATGGCTTCTTGAAGTGCACTCCATCCCTGCTCATTCTGCAAACTCCAATCTGTGCCAGCAACCATAAGCATCTCAGTTGCAGTCTCATCACCCAATTTGACAGCCAAGTGAAGAGGAGTGTCACGGTTAGGTACATCTCGCCTGTCAAGCACAGCAGAGATAGCATCAGCTTTCTCTTCCTCAGCCAATGAAACAGCCTCCGTACGAATCTCAGCAGGGTCACAGAGTCTTGGAAGGCCAGCAAGTATCTTCCTGAGACTGGCATAATCTCTTGCTGCAATGGCCTTATGTACAGGACTATGGGCATATTTTGAAATATCAATCCCTGCCATGCCTCAGGAGTGTATTAAAGATCAAACCAGACCAATAATACACAAATCAAAACCCCAATCCAATCATCTAGCACCCAAAACCTGACTGTGTATGATTGATAATCACTGTCCAAAATTATAACCTAAAATCAAAAAGTAATATAATCAACTATTTGCTCCCATAATCACGGAGTTTCAACAGAAACATAATGAACCCAATTCAAAATAATACAGCAAGAGTATAACAATATTACAAATATCTGAAAATGAACCGAATGAGACCCAGTCCAAGTTGCATCAACACAGTTCAAGAAAATAATACAGAGACAAAGATAGCAGCAGCAATCATCAAGAAACACAAAAGAAATGAAATTTGAGCGTCCCAAAGCAAGAAAAGAATCCAAGAAACCAAGAAATCTCACCTTCTTATTATTCTTGTGCTCTCTCCTCTTTCTCTTCAAAAACCCAAGATGCTGCACAAAGAGAATCAAGAACCAAAAAAAAACCACTAAAGATAGATCCTTGTGATCCAATCCAGATCAGACAAACCCAAGAACATGCATGTGGGGGTGTGAAACAATCTTTAAAAAGAAATAATTATTAAAGAAGATTAACAATAGAAAGGCAACAAGCGGTGGGGGAATCTTGTAAAGAAATAGAAAAGGAACAGAAACAAGAAAGGAATTCAAGAAAGTAACAAAAACCTATCAACCAAAC
>CATIWO010926947.1:0-14788 GCA_949673435.1 Macaranga tanarius
TAATGGAAGGATGAACTTGAGTTGTATTAAGTTTTAATGTATTTCAGATATTGTGATGTAGTTGCTAAGTAACACCTTATTATCATTAACGTTTTAATTATGTTTATTAATGGAAAAGATTTTGGAGAAGGCGTTACATTAGTAGTCTTTTTTTTTATTATTTTTTTATTATCATTTTTAAAAGTTGGTCATTCTTTATTTGTAAATCATGAAGTTAATTTTTAATTTTTCATACTCTCTTCTCCAAATATGTACCTTCCATTTTATATTCTAACTCCTCCATTTCATGTTCTAATGCTATTTGATCACTTTTTTTATTTTATTTTTTGGACATGATCGCCTCGAGGACGAGTAGATTGTACAACAACTACGACTACAACTTAGCAACAACTACAACTATTAGCAACTATAACTATTTGATCACTCTGATACTACTACAACTCATGGAAATTGATATCAACAATTTCAGTATTATAATTTTTTTTGTAATTTTTTTGTTGCACCCGCACCCAAAGTAACAACATATTTTTCTTCTTCTATTAATCTTTGTTGCTTACCGGTAACCACCACATTCTCAACTTGACCATTCTCTAAATTTCTAATATGTAAAGTTATATGCACAGTAAACATGTCATGTTCTCATGGAATAAATTATAAATAAGTTTACATAATAATACATCTTACGACATAAACTCAAATACAGTTTAAAAATCAAGATGAAAAGTTAGGGTGTGTTTACTTTCAGAGAATTATTTTTTGTTTTCATTTTTCAATTTTCAAAGAAAATAAAAAATTTTCATTTTCATTTAAAATTTGTAAAACATGTTTACTTGTTAGAAATAAAAACACGTAGTTTTCAGTTTTCAAATGAAAACACTGAGTTTTCAGTTTATAATTTTAATAAGAAAAATTTAGAAAATAAAAAAAAAAAACATGTTTTTCACTTTTCTTTTAAAATTAGAAAAATAGTGAAAATATTTTTCAAGTGAGATTTTTATGAAAATATACAAAGTAAACACAAATTCTTATTTTTTATTTTCATTTTGAAAAATTTTCTAGAAAACTGGAGTAGTTTTCTCAAAGTAAACACACTCTTAGCATCTACAATCAATATGTTATTTTTCTAAGTGTGAAAACTTAACATATTCCTATTTTTTTAAAAAAAATTAATAAAATAACTCTTAATTCAAATAAAAAATAACAATTCTCAATATACAAATTCCGATATTAACATGTATATATCTTTATAACAACTTCCATTCAACACTCATATATTTTTTTAATTGACCTATTGACAAGCACATTATCCAAAATATTAACAAAATTTGGAGTTTAAATGCGGATAAATTATATCGCTAGTCACTAAACTTTATACTAAATTTTAATATGGTTATATAATTTCAATTTGTGACTTTTTGGTTACTAAACTTTGATTTTAATTACACAGGAAAATCACTCTACCAATTTCAACTAAATTTGATGATGCGTCAAACTGAAATTGTTACATCATATTCAAACTTAAAAAAAATTACCACGTCATAATGCCACTTCAATGGCTTCATTATTTTAAAATCACCACTAATCACTAAAATCACCAGAAAAATAATCAAAGGAAGAAAATGAAATTTTTCATTAAAATTAGAAAGTGGCAAGTTCAATATATTTTTTTTCATTTTCAAATGTTTGTTTAGGGTTTATTTAGCCCTCCAATTGTATTTCAACACCTCCAATCAATTTAAATCTCCTGCATAATTTTCTTGTAATGTAAATCCATCAATTCTTTCAAAATAATAATAATCATATCATCGAAAGTATTTGGTAATTTTTTGAGGGAGAGAAAGGTCTAAAAATATATATTTTTCACTCACTTTTTTCCTTCCAATATACACATTACACATATATATATATATACAGACACACACATATATATCTCAAATGATATGACCAAACAACTAGCTAGGGACCAAAAAATCGCAAACTCGTGGTGGATACTGGACAACTTTGAAACATGAAAATGATGGCAAGCTTATCCCATTTAGGACTTTTATAGCCAGGTCATATATATATATATAAAGAATAAGAAAAAAGAACCTACATTTTTTAATTAAAGTTTTAATGTTGCTTTAAAGAATATAATCTAATTAATTTTGAATGTATTAGTGGCTTGCGTTGAAGTCACTTTCAGACAACTAGTTATTCATTCAATTATAAGTATAATAATTTTTTTCTGTTTTTTTTTTTTTTTTGGACAATTTTAAAAATACACTCCCCTGCATCGACATGGTATATTGAGAAATAAATTTTTAAAATGCTTTGAAAAATGAAACTTTGAATGATAAGTTAAATTTTACTTCATTTGACTCGATTAGAGAAAGAATATTTTCAATACAGATCTATATCTATATATATTAGAGAAAGAAGGACTCATATATTGAATGTTGAGCTTCTAAATACAAGAATATTTAACATAGACTTCTTTTAAAAGTTAAAAAATATACATAAATGCCCATTATGTATAGACTACTTATAGATTAGTATTATATATATATATTTTTTTTTTGTACAGAGATTTCCTAATTTTCTTTCGGAAGGCAATTATGAGATTATCGTCATTCTATTATATTCGATTTATTTTAGATTCTGTAACTAAAACCAAACACAAAGTCCATCTTGGATAAATTGAAATTCAATATATGATATCAATTTAATTCGCTATGATCTTGGTTATTGTAATATCTGTTGGTTCCGGTTAGAAGACCCGCTCATTAATGTAAGTTCAGAATTTTAGCAATTTCATTAATATAAGTTTGATTTAATTCTTTGATATATGGTTGCAACCTCGTTCTCACTATTTATACTTTTTTGATTAATACTATTTGTTCATTACCTTTGGATTGCAATAAATTATATTTGACACTCTTTTCTTGCATTTTTCTTAGTTTCTTGCATGACTTGTGATTGGTGAGTGAAATAATTTTGGTGATTGTTAATCAATAATGTTTTAGTGGTTGCTAAGATTTTGATAAGCTAAAATTATCTAGTTAAGGAATAGGATAATTTCTAATATGTTGATCATGTTTTTTCTTACTACAATGGCAAAGATGTATTAAAAGTATGTTTTGCTATCAAATTCCTCCTTGTAGCCTTTCAAATTCTCACACTCTGTCAAGCATGATGCTTGTGTTCCAATAATGTGTTCTGTGCTTGTAGATTTGTTTGTTTAGCATTATTTCTGGTACTATAGGCAAAAATCTCATTCTCTGGACACCCTTTACTGCAACAGTACGTATTTTGTGATGTCATGTCATGTTAGTGGCAACTATTTGACATACTAACAGGGAACTAAATATGACAACCATCTGATTAAATATTCAGTTTCACTGTTGATTGTGACGATGATGATGATCAAGTGCAACTGGCTTCAAAAGACAGTGTGAGTTTCGATACTTCTGAAGTTGGTACATTTGAACTTTTGGAAAGACACGAAAGCCTTCTTGATAAATTAAAGGTCATTCAATTGCATGTATTAGCCTCTGAGCACTGGAATGCTTCTAAGATTCAATTTTGTCACATGTATTTTCTATGACAAGATTATTAATTCTGTCCATGTAGAACATAATCTCCTCCTTTAATTTCTAGTACCACGAGCAATGCAATGCACTTTTGAAAATTGCTAGTATTGGATTTGTTAGGTAATTGATTAAGAGTAAATATCATTGTAACATTCCTTTTTCTTTGTGTTTGTGCCTAAAATTAAATTTTTGGTCCATCCCATGAAAAAAATAAATTTCTAGAATTGGTGCTTGTATTTATACCAATTTCTCTTTTATATTGTTCTCTTAAATTCACAAAATTCACATTGAAAATCAAGCAAATTGTAATAAAGGTGTTTGAGAATGTACAATCTTGTTTGAAAAAGTTAGATTCATTTTAAGGAAATAATTCCTTTGATACGCTCACATATAGTTAAACCCAAATTGCCAAAAAATACACGTTCGGTAAGACTTGACATTTAGTTTGCCAAGAATTTATGTCTAACACTTGATTTTGAGAAATTGTAATATTCCTTTTTAATCTATGTTCCATTATATATATATATTTTTAAATCTTGCTTTTGATAAGGTTTTTGGGATAACTCGCCAATTTAGGTTGAGTGAATTTTGAGCTCTAAAAACATTCAATCTGTATACATATTTGCAAACAATAACTATTTATATAACTTATTTTTATATATTAATATTTTTAAAATATATATAGAATAATAAAAATTTATTATGTTATAGAAGCATATTATATTTTTCATTTAATAAAAAAATATTGAAAAATAAATAAATGTATATATTAATAAATAAAATACAAAATTAAACATTTAATTAAATTGATATATTAAAAGGGGTGAATTCCTTTCTTATGACAACTATTTATTTATAAAAGAGAGTAGAATAAAAATCGAAAGGGGTTGAGTTCCCATTATTATTATTATTATTATTTTGAAACTAAATGATGAAATAACATTACTGAGAATCAAACTGTAATACATCCACTAGGAATTGGGGTGCAAGAGGTCCCCAAAAACTAAGATCAGGCATTGAAACAGTGGCTCTAGCTAGACAATGAGCCAACTGATCGCTGACCTACGAATAAAAGAGACTTTAGCATTTGGCATCTCATTAAAGCAAGAGGAGAGCTGCCCGCAACAGCAGAGTTGATGGCATTGGCAACAATCTGTGAGTCCACTTCAATATCCACATCTGTCACTTTAAACTCCTTTAACTAAGTTAGAGCTTCTCTGACACTACAAGCTTCCGCCAGAAGAGGACTGAGATTGCCGTTGTACACACATGGTATGACCACCAAGAAAATCACCCAAATGGTCACGCAGGAGGCTGCCAAAGCCAATTTTGTTCACCTGCGAGAAGATAGCTGCATCAATGTTGCATTTCACTTG
The DNA here is from genome assembly GCA_949673435.1 of Macaranga tanarius. Taxonomy (NCBI): domain Eukaryota; kingdom Viridiplantae; phylum Streptophyta; class Magnoliopsida; order Malpighiales; family Euphorbiaceae; genus Macaranga; species Macaranga tanarius. Next base: position 4,949 of record CATIWO010926947.1, read on the forward strand.
ACCCTCAGCAGGCCGACACCACCTAATCGTAGCATTCGTCGACTGGACTGAGCTGAAACCATTAGCACTGCATATCTGAGCTTGCTGCCAACGCTGAATAGCTGTTAAAGCTTTACGAGAATATATGCCAAAGAATCGACACAGCCTAGTTGCAATCTTCCAAAGAAATTCTAGAGAATAAAGAAGACAAACAGCCTAACAGACTTGAGTTCTCTAGCCAATCTGGACCCAATGGAAAAGCCAACCAACATTGACGAACACAGGGGCATTTAAGAAATATATGCATAATTGATTCCCCACCACCGTGAGATAAAGGACATACATTTACCACATCAACTCTACGTTTATATTAATTCTCCAGGGTAGGGAGGACATTCGAACAAGCTTGCCAGGCCAGAGATTTAAATTTTGGGGGAATTTTAGCGGCCACAACTTACAGAAACCAGAATGGTTACCATTAGTTATATTGCCACTAACTATGTGACCTGGATTCGAAAACATTGATTTGTAAGCATTTCTAACAGAATACTGACCTCTCTTCTCCCAAAACCAAAACCAACCATCTTCTATACCCCTTTAGCTAAGAGGGATACCCATGATAAAGTGGGCATCTCGCTCGTTAAACACATCGAAAACCACGTCTCTATCCCATGCTAGCCGCCCGATTAACCTCAGAGAGAGAACAAACTTTGGCATTTCTAGTGTCATTATGCAGAACTGATGAGATGTAAGGATCCTCCTGAACAGGCAGCCACATGTCAGTGCCTATTTGAATACTGTTCCCGTTCCCAACTCTTCTACGAGGCCCTTGTTTGATTAAAGATTGAGTTGCCATTATACTGCGCCACACAATTGATTTAAAAACTAGACAATTGATTTATAGTTTTATGGGCAAAGGTACATTTTGGCCCTTAATGTTTGCTCCGGGGCTCACATATGCCCCTAAAGTTTTTTTTTGGGACCATTTAACTTATAAATATAAGTTTTTTTGATAGATAAGCCCTTAAGGTAAGGGTGGTCTTAACACTGTTTATCATTTACATTTGTTAAATATTATCCCTTTTGTTAAATATCATCAAACACATACTTCAATGCCTCCTGCCCTGATAACAACTCCAAAACCACAACACCAAAAGCATATACATCACATTTCTATGTCACCACTCCACTAGCTTGAAACTTTGGGGCCATGTACCCTCTCGTCCCTTCAATTTTCATACCTTTACTATTACTCCTGCTTAAACCTTTTGCCTCCATTTGGTATATCCAAGTCTCCAACCAGTCATTGCAAAATCCTACAATTTTCCAAAATTTAAAATGTCAGTTCTCAAATTGAGAGTTAGAAATTTGGGTTCTTGACAGATATATAACTAAAATAGCATTTAACGTTTTGGAAAAATCATTTAAAGTTACCTTGGAAAAGCCATTAACAGTAAAAGTCCTTCCCCACATACCCGACAGTGACGCAAAACTTGTGTGGGTAGCTGGCGCATAAATTATGTGCTCATACATTTCATCAGATAAAACCTGAATGCAAGTAGAAGAAATTCAGCACAAAACCAACAATGCAGAGGGCTTGCATTCAATTTCAGAGAACATACCAGAAGCCTAGGATGTTTTGCCACAATCTGTGCAATCTCTTCAAGCAATTCTTTTGGATAAACAGATCTAGTCGGATTAGATAGAGAGCAAAGAATCATCAATCTTGATTTTTCAGTGATCTCGGACTCAAGTAGCTTCGTATCAAGGAGAAAAATTTCAGACATAGATGTCGGAATAATCACAAGCGTTGCATCAGCCAGCCTTGCAATTTCAGGGTAACTAACCTAAAAGGGTGCTAGAATTATAACCTATAAAAGAATATTGGCCAATGTCAGCTAATCACAACACATATTGGCCCAATATTAGCTAATCACAGCACATGTTCATTTCACACATTATTTTTACAACTAAAATGTCAAACAATATTTAAACGAATGTAATGCACTCTCAATTATACTATGTAAATCACTTCGTTCCGGTGAATCTTGCAGCGCCAGGAGGTGGATGAAGAGGAAGAAGAAAAAGGTTTTAAAAGGAAGCTATTGGTAGCCTTACAAATTTCAGAGAAATCGTAAATGTTTGGATTCTCTGGTAAAGAATCTTTAAGGCTCTTGAGAGAGGGTTTGCTTGAGAAATAAGAAGAAGATGATGTGTCGAGGTGTATCAATTGGGGAACGGTTGCGAACTGGGCTACGACTGAGACTGTAGCGCCAGTTACGGTAGCGAGGGCTTCGTGATACAGATGCACTCCTTGTTTTGCTTCTCCTGTGTCTTTGTAATGGTTACTTGTGTAGCTTGTAGAGTAAATATTAATGGAGGAAATTGATGATGATGGGTTGTTGGCACTTGGCAGAAGCAGAAGATGTTGATGTTGATGATGATAATGGGTTGGCAAAAGAAGAGGATGATGGTCTTGAACGGTGTGATTTTGGGGTTAAAGATTAGGTTAAGACCACCGTTAGTTTAAAGGCTCATCTATCAACAAAACTTACATTTACAAGTTAAATGGCCCCAAAGAAAGTTTAAGGGCATATGTGAGCCCCGAAGCAAACATTAAGGGCCAAAATGTACCGTTGCCCTAGTTTTATTTTTCTAGAATCATTTAAGTGACATATTTGTTTTTTCTTTATTTATGTTTTAAAATATTTAAATAAAGTATATCTAATTAATTTACTTATTTTATTAAAACCATTTAATTAATATATTTGACTTATTATTTATTTATATTTATAAATATATATATATATATATATATATATATATATATATATATATATATATATATATATATATATTAATTCATAGTACACACATTATGCGATTTATGACTAGTTTAAATAAATTTACTGCAGTTTGTGAAATGTAACTTACCTAGCTCCCACTTGGTATTTTTTTTTATTTTTGTTTTGATATTTTGAAAATTTTTAAGAAAAATAAATTTTTAAAATTTATTTTTTAAAACTTCCAACATTACAATACATATATTAAACAATTAAACTATTACCCACAATTTAAATAAAATTCTAACATTCTAAAAGAAATAAAATGCCTTTTCAAAATGGAAGACTATAATAATTTGTCATGAATCAATGGTGGGATTATTTGACGATGCTTTTTTCATTAAAAAAAAAAAAACTTTATCTACAATAATTACACTTTTTTATTATTTTTTATTTATTTACATAATAGCAAGAACATCCCTAATACCTATCTACAATATTTTACAGACATTTTCATTGTCATTTGCTGTTTAAGATTTTAATTACTTTCATATAACTGTTCACACAAGTGTTGAAATGTTTTCTTGTATATATCATACAATATTTCTATGTACTTCTTTTAAAATCATATTCTAATTTTTTTTAGTTTTTTCATTTAGTTATGTACAAAAACTTGATTTTCTACTAAATCATAAAAATTTACATATATTATCTCAAGATTCAGCCTATATAACAACATCAATATAACTCAATGTGCCAACAATTCATCCGATTTTACTATACCATTTGTAATTGAAGATGCCATATATAACATAATTTAACTCAAGTAAGTTTGTCAAATCCAATTTAATCCTCGGAATAACATATCAGTCATCTATTTCATAAGCATACACGGGGTACTGGCAGTTCCAAATTTTTAATTATATTAGATAATATTGATTTGTAAGATAACGTTATAGACGCCATATTTATACAATATACAAAGCATTAATAAAAATTAAATGTTTCAAACTATACAGCATTAAACTCAACTCTAGTGGCAGAAAAAGAAGCACTGAGGGAGGCTGTGAGAATGCTAGAGCAGCTGGGAGTTCAAAAAGCAGAAATAGAATCGGATACCCAGGTGGTTATGAATAGTTGTATGAGTAGAACATTAGCAATCCCTTGGGAGAAACGGCCAATTGTTGAGGAGATTTTAAGTATCAAAGAGAGACTTGTTCCAAGTAATATCTCATATGTCTCTAGAGAGAGGCCAACAAAGTAGCAGATTGGCTGTCAAAGAATCACTCTAATACCTTTTTTCATGGACATATATTACATACAACAAATATGAACATGTATCACATAAAATGATTTATTTTGGATTTATAGAAAGTGGTGGCAGCGGCCAATATTAAAAGGAAAAATCCTACCAATTCCCATTATATTGCATTTAATAGTTAGATTTAGGCCAAATCCATTTAAAAATATAAGTACTCAATATATACTCAAAAAATTTGAATTTTGACGAAAGATTCAATGCATATAAAATGATTTGTAAGATAAAGTTTAGGGAATCAATGCATCAAAATGAATAAGGACTCAATGCTAAAAAAAAAAAGTGAAAAGTTCAGGAACCAGAAAATGGATTTTGCCTTAGATTTAAGTTAACGCGCACACAGTGTGTTCCCCTGATGATGGACATTGCTGTTCTACTCATCCATTCTTCACAGATTATCAGCTATACATCATACATTCAGTTAAGGAATCAGTCCCTTGCTCTTCAAACTCTCAACTGCATCCTTGATAATTTGCTCCATGGGAATAAATTCCAAACCCAAGTCCATCAGCTTCTTAGCTCCATCCTTCGCCCTTAACAGCCCTGGCTGTGTATCCCTTGGCAACCTGCAAAAAGAGACAGTTTCAGGATTTCAGGCAAGCAGAGATAACAGCATCATGCTCATGAGCAGGTAGTTCTCCTTGACATCAAACAGTGTAACCAAACCAAAGAAAGCATGATGATGATCCTAACATTTGAAGTACAACCAAGAACATGAAACTTGATTTCAGAACAACGACAAATCAGAAAATAAGACTACTAGGCAGGCATAACAGATGCATAAAAAGCAGCAAACAAACTCCTGGGGATAACAGATGCATATAGGTTGTTGGCTTTTTTACCTGGGCACCTTATATTCGGGATATAATTCAGCAACCTTGGCCACAAAGTCACCATAATGAGATATTGCTTCAGCACATAAATGCCTACCAGATGCTGACGGGTTTTCATATACTATGATATGTGCCAATGCTACATCTTTAAAATGGACAGATCCCATAAAAACGTCCTGGTATGTCTCTGTGCAACCTGCAGAAAGGATAAGATATCATTATTAGAGTTTTTCCTGTTTGCTTATTGAAGAAGGGAAGTTTTAAATCCTAAAGAGCTATGAGTCAATGATTATGACCAATGATTAATACTATGATAACACTCCAGTAAAATGGAATAAAGCAGAATTAAAGATCGAGGGGAAAAGCTACATATTAATGGGTGGATCATTCACCCACTTCAAATTCGGAAACTTTCAAGAAAATCCTTAAAAGTTTTTATATAATCATATATTAGTCCTACTAACTTTCACATTTTGAACTCACACTAAAATTTAATTTTTACTCCACTATGATTTGAATTTTTAACTTTGACCCTTCTAACAAAAATTTTTAGCTCCGCTCCTGAAAACAAATGTTAAGTGTGAAACCAATTAAGTTCTAATATTCATTTCCCAACTCTTCATGCACTTGTTTTTGGAGCCTTTTCCATATCAGACGCCAGCATCCGGCCAGAAAATCTCTACTGTCAAGAAATTCTTTTAAGTTGAAGACTCAAAATCTTTGATTTCCAAGGTGAAAATGTTTATATAATTTAAGAATGTTTAATTTGCAGAAATCAGATCCATAAAAACATTTTCTGCAGTTGACTTTTTTCAAAAATTTTATCATTATTTCCAGTTTGGCTATAATTCTGAAAATCAGCTAGTAATCAGTTTCTGACATTTGAAGTGTATAAACAAATTAATTTTTCATTACAGCATTTGAGACAATGGGAATTTGCCCCATTTGGTTTTATTATACTTCTGCAGAAGATGAAATTATTACTAAACGATTAAGTTATTGATTACTCTCAAACATAATGTTTAATTTACTAGTAGCATGTTCTTCTTTAAGTGTATACTTCATTCCCTCCCTTTATATTTTGCAAGAGTCCAGAAAACAACTTCTCATTTCCATTACAATTCAATTTCCCACAAACATTACTTAATGTTTCTCCCAACTATGAAAGTATTTCCCATTAGACAATTTCCCCAACACCCCCACCATAAAGAGAAAATTATTATCCATTATGATATTTTCCAGAATAGTTCACACTTTGTTTGATAGGGGAGAAGTTAAAAAGAAAGAAAGGGCGCAAGAGAAAAGCAATAACAAATATACATTTGTCAATTATACCATGCTATATCATTTCCTAGTAGAAGACAAGTTGGGGAGAATACCTAGTTGAATCTTCAAACATTTGATTCTAATTGAAAAAATCTATATGTGTGTGTGTGTGTGTGTGTGTATATATATATATATATATATATGTAACAAGGGTAGTAATTTAGCCAATTTCCAGTAGGAGAAACATCATAACATATGCATTCAGTACAAACAAAGGAATCATCTGCATAATTTAACTCGTATACATGGGCAGGCTAGGCTCAAGTCAGTAAAATGCTATACAGCAGAGAGAGTAATCAAGACTAGAATCATGTGAAGGAACTCTTGATATCATTTATAACTTCAAACAAAATTAAATTTTGCAAAAGGTTGCATTATTTGCATACAAAAAGGAAAACTCCCAAATAACAATTGAAGACTACTTCAAGTAAGTAAATCAATTAATCAATCATTATACAAATCAAAGATTACAGTAATTAAGTTAGATAATTACCTTGAAGAAGCCGCAGAATCATCAACATGCTAGCATTTAGATTTGGTGAAATAAGAGTACCCATAACTGTACCTGGGTTCACCACCACCACATCCAACCCCTTCTCCTTGGCAAATTCCCATGCAGCTTTCTCAGCTAGTGTCTTAGATAATGAATACCATAGCTACAAAAACACCAATATAGAAAAAAAATAAAATTAAATAAAATTAAAAACACTAACTTAAATTCAATTCATCAAGAAATTTATTTTATTTGCAAATGAATTCTTATTATTTTATATGTTTAGTTTAAATAAATAACTTATAAAATTCCTTTTAAATATATTATATATTTTATTATATTGTATTTGGAACAAATCTAGAACTCAAACCAATATTTATTTGGTCAAAAAACCCTTTTAAACTACTGTTACATGATATTAGGATGGATGGGGATATTTTTACAAAATAAAAATGATAAAAAGGAACAATTTTTAAGAGGAATAAACGTTTTAATCTTAACTATTTCGTAAGAATTTTAAAATATTTCGTTGGATTTTAATTTAGTTATAATAAATTTCACAAATTAAAAAATCAAAAACATTTTTTAAAAAAACACATTAAACTTGAATTTACAAAATAAATACTAAAAAATTTTGTGAAATTCATTTACACCAAATACATTATTAGTGTTTTGCTTGAAATTAATAGTTTTTATTTTCTTAAATTGGAAAAAAAAAATTATTAATTAGTAAACACAAGATTACTTACTCCATGTTGCTTGCAGTATTCAACATCAGTCCAGCAATCCTCGTTCTTGATGACGTCAGCAGGCCAGTTAGGACTAGGAGTAATAGCAGAGATAGAGGAGGTGACAACCACGCGCTTAACACCTTTCTCCTTTGCAGCCGTTAGCACGTTTAACGTTCCTTTAATAGCGGGATCCAGAAGCTGCCTCTGTTTTTTCAATTCATTAAACGCTCAAAATAAACACACCGTCTTTTTTAAAAAATAAAAATAAAAAAACAAAAACCTACTTGAGGATCTTCGACTTGATCGACGATGCAAGGAGAGGCCAAATGGAAAACGCCGGCACAGCCGTCAACGGCGGCGACGATGGAGTCATAGTCGAGAAGGTCAATTTGGTAAAGATGAAGACGAGACTCTGCTCCTTCTAGAGACTGTAAATGCTTTGTTTCCTTTTCATCATCTTCATATATATATATATATATATATATATATATATATATAAGAAGAAGAAGAATTAAAAATTATTAGATAAAAAAATTAGATTAAATAAAGAAAATTTTAAAGTATTAACTGAGATTTTGAACAGTGGCGTGAACGGTGTAGCCGCGTTGGAGAAGAAGATGGACGAGCCATGAACCAATGCAACCGCTTCCTCCGGTTACGCATACAATCTCTCCCTCTTTTGACATTTTGCTGCTGCTGCTGTTGTGTGGCCACGATTAATGCCCGTGGGTCTGTGAAATTAACAGTGTAGTGAAGTGAAGTAGAAGAAGCAGACGAAATTGTCCAAAATGCCCTCTTGCTGTCCTGTCTAGGAGATGTGTCAGCTTGTAAATGTCCACCTCACCCTTTGTCTTGTTGGCATGTGCACCTTACATTTGTTTAAAAATTTTGAACATTTGTTTTAATTTAATTGAAAAAAAACTATTTTAAATGAGTTTAATGTGGTATTACAAGTTTAGGAACTAAACAAAAGTTTTTATTTTTTTAAGTTAGTTTATTAATGGTAAATTATGATGTGTGGATATTTCAATTATAGGCATTTTAATGGGCAAAACTTATATTTAATCTCTTCAACTTTTAAGTTTTATTGCATTAAACTCTTAAATTTCTATTGTGTTGTATTAAGCACTCATACTTTTATTTTTGCATGCATTAAGGACTTCTTTTAAAAATTTGCTCCCTAAACTTATTTTTAAACATCAAATTACTAAATTTTTATTTTTTTATCATTTTAATATAATTAAAAAAAATTACAAACATGTTGTATGTCTTCCATTAAATAATAATCTAATAAATTAAATAAATTAAAAACAACTATTTTTATTTTTATTTAAACATATTAGTTTAAAGGTAAAAATATCTTTAATTCAAATTAGTAAACTTTATTATTTTATTTTTTTATTATTGGATAAATAATGTTTTAATAATATTTAACTATACTGAAAAATTTATACTTTTTATTTTGTAAAAAAATTATTTTAAACATATTAAAATTTTAACAAAAATATTAACTTTTAAATCTTAATTTTAAAAATTATTTTTTACTTTATGATAGTTGACGTATATTAATAAAGTACGAGTAAATATTAATTAAGTATTGAGTGTCCAATACAATGGTAAAATTTTACTTTATAAACTAGAAACTTTGACTTTGATAACTTCCTCCTGACCCTTAAATATCAATTATGGATTTTTTGATTTTCATCAATGTGAGTTCGTAAAATATAAATATAATTGCCTATAATATATAATAAAATTTTCAACTCTAACAATTACAATGCTAATTCTATTTATAATAAAAAAATACCAACTAGTATAAAAATAATTAAAATTATTTTTAACTCACCATAAAATGATTTTTTAAGCACATTAAATGTCGAATATGTAAAAAATATTTTTAATATTATTTTAAAATTTTGTTTAATTTTTAATATTTTAAAAAATATTTTAAACAAAAATTATATTTTTTACTATACTTAATTATTTGTAAAAATATTCTTTAACATAAAAATAAACTACAATTTTTAATAGTTGGAAATAAAAAATACATATATTTTTTACCTTAAATGCATTTAAATAAAACTAGAAAATAAAAATATTAAATTTTTAATAAAAATTATTTAATGCATTAAATTGACAAAAAAAATTGAAATTGAGCACTTTGAATTTTTAACACAAGTTTAGAAATAGAATATTTTTAAAAAATCCTTAATGCATGCAAAAATAAAAATGTAAGGGTCTAATGTAACACAATTAAAGTTTAAGGACTCGATGCAATAAAACGTGAAAGTTGAACGGTTTGAGAGTGAGTTTTACCCATTTTAATGTATCGTATTTCCATTTTTCCTTATTTCATACTTTTTAAACACTTTAATTA
>CATIWO010927208.1:0-15215 GCA_949673435.1 Macaranga tanarius
AGAAATTGAAAGCAATCAGACATAAACAAAATTGAAAAGAAAAGAAAAATAAAGAAAGTTATTGTTTGAAAATAATTGGCCATCAGAAGCTCATTTGGTAGACTGTAATGGTGAGTCCCACAGTATAAGATTGAATTCCAAACCCTTTTATCAAATTTTTTATTTTCTCTGCGTATCTCCCTTTAGATCTTTTTTTCTTAATTTTTTGCCAGAAGCTTTTTTTTGTTTTTACGTGATTTTTTTTCTCTCTGGCTTTTATCAATAAATATCCTCTCATATGTCAGTGTTTTATTCTGAATCAATCTCTCTTTACATTATCTTTATCACCAACTTTATCACAGATTATATTTATTTATTAAATTATATTGAGATAAATCATTTGAACGGGCTGGACTTCATTGGGTTTTTGCCTCATGGGTCGGGTCAGACCATGTGTCCACAAGTAGTATCTTTTTTATAAATTTTATTTTAAAGTTTTATTTTATTATTTATATTTTAATAGTTTTATATTCTGAATATATAAAATAAGATGATTATAATTTGAACATATAAGATAATATGATTATAATAGTATTGTCTTTTTTTAAAACTTTTACTATTAAAATTTTATTTATAAATTAAAATTTATTTTATAATTTAAACATGTATTGAAATTTAAATTTAATTGATGAGTATATTTATTTTATTTCAAATAATCAATTAGTATTTAAAATCTCAAATATTATATGTTAAGTTAGCACTTAAATTTAATAGTAAATTATCTAGAATAAATTATTTGAGTATAATTAGTTGCTAAAATGATACTAAATTTTATTTGTAATACATAGTTTTAGATTTCTAAACTTTTGTTTGGGTAAGTCTAGATTTCTAATCTCATCAATCATTGATTATAAATTTTATAATATATCATAAAAAAATAAAGATAATAACTATTAATAAAATTATTGATATATATATATATATATATAATATTTTAGTAAATTATCAATTCTCAGTTCTTTGGTTCGAAGCAATTCGGAATAGTTCGGTTCAAATATCGGTTTAGAGAATTCAAAATTTTTAGATTCATTTCAATAAAATTTTTTGGGATAATTTAATTTAGAGAAAGTCAAACGTTCAACATAAATTTTCGATTCAATTTTTGGTATAGTTTAAATTTTCCGCGACCCATACTCAGCCTATTTTAGGCAGAAATTTTGACTTATTTATGACTCAAAATAGCCAAATGAGAATATTTATGCAAAACAAAAAATTTAAAAATTAGACCAAATTTGAGAAAAGTTTACATTATTTACAGCAATAGCTTTCTGACATATATAGTAAGTTTGGCGCGGTACATGCCAGGCCAGTAATGAAGCAGCATCAGAAAGAAGAAGGTGAGTAAACAGCGACAAAGTAAAATTTTACAACTGGGAAATCTCATTTTAACCTGCGCTCGCTCCCACCACCGCAATCCAACGCCGGCCATGGCCGCTCCCTCCGCCGGCTTTATTTTCTCCCCCGATTCTCCTCCGCCGAGTATCTCCCTCACTCCCGATCAATTCAACCACTGCTCTCAAGCTCTCCAATTTTTCCAAAACAAGTTCCTTTCTCCCGATACCATCGCTCAAGAATTCGCTCGTCTGCAGGTTGAATCCAAACCCTAACTTCATTTCTGTATTCAAATGCCTGCAAAAATAATAATAATTGTTTTTTGTTTGTTGAATTTCAGGCTAATAGGTTAAAGCCATCGCAGATGGCGAGAAGCTGCACTGTGGCTCTCGATGGTGTCAACGCCACCAAAAATCGTTACACGGACGTGGTGCCTTGTATGTATAGTACTTAAAATTTTCAATTTTGTAGTGTTTGTTTGTTTGAAGATGGATTTTTTTTTTAAAATCTGGATTATGTTATTACGGATTTCAGTTGACGAAAATAGGGTTGTTCTTAATCCCTGCAAGGATTATAGACCTTCTGCTAAGGGATATATCAATGCAAGCTTTATCACGGTATATGTATATATAATGGATGATTTATTTTGTTTTATTTTTTATAATAATTGAATGTTACATGTGGTGCTTGGGCTAAAAAAATTGCTCTTTTTGTTTCTGCAGACTTCTTCATCTGAAAATATTTCTAAGTTTATAGCTACTCAGGGCCCTATGTCTCATACTTATGAGGATTTTTGGGAGATGGTGATCCAATACCATTGTCCTGTCATTGTGATGCTAACGCGGTTAGTTGACAATTACAAGGTATTTCAGATTGTTAAGTTGAAAGTAGTTTGATGTAATTACTGATTAGTAATTTAATGGAAAATAGTCTCTCCCTTTTGCTTCAGACTTGGGATTGTTTCTTTTTAGCTTATGCTGAGTATAAAAGTCTCAACTTTTGTAATTTTTATTTCAAATGGAAGAATTCAATTATACATTCTTGTGATTTTGGACTCTCTTCTGACTTTTGAATTACATATGCAGATAGTAAAGTGTGGAGACTACTTTCAAGCAGAAGATGGTCCTAGAGATTTTGGAAATGTATGTATAAATGGAAAATGGTTGAGAACTACTGACACTTCATTAGTTTTGCGCAACTTGGAAGTCGGCTATAAAGATGTAAGTTTCATTGTTAATCGGCTAATATTTTGCTTGTGACATCATGCTTTGTTGTTGCTTCCGTGCAAAGTGATAAAGAGAAACATTCTACTGAGATTTTTTGTCAGTCTATTTATTCACTTACTAAGCTTGATGTAAAGTAATTACTAATTTGAAAGATAACTAGCGAAAGAACTGGTAGGATTCATCACTTCATTTTCTAACATTTATTCTAACAATCAGCTAACCGTTCTACGTGTTTGTTTATGTAATATTTATATGATATATTAAAAGATTGCTACAAGTGTATATTTTGGTAGTTTGGATTATTTTTAGCGTAGATAAGGAATAAATGTCAAATATTGTGGCGATGCTTGGGGCATGTTTAGCTGTGGAAAACAAGGTCAATATTTTAAAAAGTTGTTCCAAGAAAACTAGAAAATTGAATTCAATGTTTAATAGGATTATTCTATTCAAAGAATTAGAAGTGTATGTTCTGAATTTTTTCAAATTATAGCTATTTTCAGAAAACTTGTACTTAGAAACACAAACACACAGACAAAAAAGTTTTCTTATATTTCCTTCGTTACAGCAGAATGAATTTGGAAAACACAAACCTATCCGAGATAATTGTACTGCTACATTATTTTCACCAATATGACGTTTTTTTCCATTCTCTTTGCTCAAACATTCTCAGATGTTGACTAACACTTTGAGTGATTGGTTAATTTTTAAATTTCATTTATTTAAAATTATTTGATGTACATGGATACTTTATCTAAGGGATTATGAAATTAATCACAATCATTTTTCTTATATTGATGTCACAAAAAAAATTTGTAATAATAAATTTATAAAGAGAATTTTGAAGATAAAACTCATTGGACAATTGGACAAACAAACATGCTTGTTACAATGAAATATGCTCTTAGTCTAGTGTCGTATTTTTAGTACAAACATGGTTTAGGTTCTAGAATATTACACAATTGAAAGAAGTATTAGAATCTTTAAAGGAGCTGGAACAGTAAGGAAAAAAAAAACTTGTGGTGTCTTTTCAAGTTTATCTATGAAAGAGGTGGAGGTGGTAGTTTCATTTGGAGCTAGATATTTTTCCCTCTCATGTCCAATGTCTCTGTGGACATGCTAGGGAAAGATGTTTCCTTCTATTGACTCCATTGATTCTTCAGATATCAGATAAAATTTGCAAGTTGATGTCAATTGCATTTGTATGGAGAGACATACTTTATATTGATCATTGTTAACTATAGTGGCTTAAGAAGGGAGGGTAATTGTTTTGATAAATTTTTTTATTTCAGTTCTGGAACCTGTATTCTTTTCCAAAAAAGTCGTGATAATGGCTAGGGAATTTGTTAGAAAGTGACAAAACCTCAAATTTGCATGGTGAATAGTAGTTAGCAGTCAAGAAGAGTTTTCAGCAGTGTAGAAGCCTAGAACTTAACATTTTAGAAATGCTTCAAGAGTTCTTGAGTGGAAAGAAGCCTGTGGTTAAAAAGAAATTTTGTTGGATGGTGAAGTCGGATTGGTTCAGTTGACCCGAAAATTTTGGATATACTTTTTAGAGGAGGAGCCAACACTGCTTATAGGATCTGTGTAGATATAAAAGATTAAGGAACCAGTTAGCATTCTATGATGTCATGGGAGATTGCTTTTGGGGTTTCTGTTTCATTGTATTTGGGGTTGTATTTGATTGTGTTTTGGAGTTTTATTTGATTGTATTTTGGGGTTTTTATTTGGTTGTATAGGCTATTCAAAATAGTGAAATTGTAGGGAGAAGTGGTGGAGCATAGGATGTTTGTTGGTGAAAAGGTTTTACGATTGAGGACCATTGTGATGGTTTCTTACCTTGAGTTGTTGGCTAGTTTTGTGTTTGTTGTGATGAAGGCTGGGGACTCAATAAATCACATCATTTTAAAATGACTCTTAATGCACGTTTGCCTCCTCTGCTTCACCTGGGTACATGATGGTGGATGTGAAGAGTGATTGGCCCATTAATTTGGTTGGAATGTGTAAAATAGTTACAGAAGTACTGCCTTGTAAATTGTAGGCTGTAATAAAAGAGGTGCTTTCATCAACATAAAATATGAGGATATGTAAAGATTAAGGACCCAGTTACTGCCATATATATATTGATGGTTGAAATTTGAGATATTTTCGCAAACATAAAAAGCTTTCTTTTGATGGAATATATTTTCTTCATGGCTGATACACATCAATTGGCCTTTTCGGAAGGAAAACCTTGGGATGGTTCATGATTGACAGGTAGATTGAAATAGCTCAACATTATTCAATTTAAGTATCGACACTAACAGTTATATTCCCTCAAATATGCTAGCTTTGTTATTTGCTTGGTCATTTTTAAGCTGAACAGTCTCATCTGCATATTTGAGATTGTTTTGAAATTCTCTTTTAGTAAATTTTCTCCATCTATAGTGAGATATATTGTTCCACATAATTATGAGAATGTTTCACACTGATTCCAAACTTCCAAAAAAAAAAAAAAGATTTTGCATGCTAACACTGTTAATCATACACCTAAAATGTGCAAGAACCATGTAAAGTTTGTTTGTAATTTTCTTGGAGGTTTCAACAAGCATACACTGTTCATTTAGAAGTTGTAAAGTAAGATTATCACGTTAAGTAGTCCTAATAGTAACTTTCTATCTCTCTTTTTCTTTGTTCTTTTGCAGTCAGAGGAGCCACCCATGTCTGTTTTGCACATTCAGTACCCTGAATGGCCTGATCATGGAGTTCCCAGGGACACACTTGCTGTGCGTGAAATATTCAAAAGAGTTCACCAAGTACCACCTAATCTTGGCCCAATAGTGGTCCACTGCAGGTTCTCCTAGTGTCTGCTGTTGTTTGTGATGCTGAGTACAATTAGTGATTCACATATATCTGAGACAGCATCCTGTATTGTTCAGTGCAGGTATTGGTAGAACTGGAACGTATTGTGCTATTCACAACACAATTCAGAGAATCCTTGCCGGTGACATGTCTGCTTTGGATCTGGTTAATACTGTATCTATATTCAGGTCCCAGCGTATTGGAATGGTTCAAACCATGGTACTTCCTTAATTTTTCTCCCAATTTTCATTTTTCTTAATTAATTTTGCTGGGAATTTGTAAAATTTCTGATACCTGTTTTTAACTTGCTGACTTCTGGTATGCTGATTCCTAATAATAGCATGAAAAGTATAATATAGGTATTATTTTATTTCTAAATACATTATTGACAAGTTTATGGAAAACTACCTACGAAGCAAGCCCTAAGTGATCACCCATGGACTACTGGACAAAGTGGAAGGAAAAAAAAAAAAACAAAAAACTGAATTCTCAGCTGGCATTGTTTGCCCAGTTTGAGGAGGGCAGTTTGACAGTTAAATTCTTGGGGTGGTTCAAGGATTTTCTGTTGGTGGCTTTTGGTATCTTGAAAATGGTATCCTTAATAGCTGAAATTTTGTCATTGCCAAATTGGAAGGAAAAGAAAAAAAATAATGGAATTTTACATCAATTATCTTAATGATGCTAATATGCATTATAGGTTGTTTTATAATGTATGTTATTGTTAGTTGTGTTAGTTACTTACGTATTGTTTTGCTGTTGTGACTTTAGGATCAATATTTTTTCTGCTATAAAGCTATCATTGACGAGTTAGAAGACCTCATCTCAGAGCACAGCAGTTGAAGGATCTTAAAAATGGTACGTCTTTTCCTCTACTGAAATTTTGTTTTTTATGAGATTATGCTTCATATCACTGAGAATATCTCTAACGTATCTTTTCTATTGTATTATATGGTGTCAATGTCAGTTCAGCTTATTCTTCTCATCTCTTTACGGGCTGCATGTGGAAGAAACTGCACCGGATTAAATTAAAAGAACTCTAGCTCCTTGCTTGCTTCTCAGAAACAGGAGAAAAGCAAAACAGCACTTGCTTCAATGTATTTTTTGCGCTTCTACAGTAGCTAATTTCAATTTTAGTTGTTGTTGTAAAACTAAGAATGCTCACATTGCATTGAACATTTCTTAATCGTCGAATTCATTCCTGTTAACAGAACATTGATAAGGAGTTGTGCCACGTAGTTTAACTTGCCTCTTTTTCATATTTTAGTAGGTAAGCAAAATTATCTCTGCAGGATGCCTCCTTGTTTTTAAGGATTGGACATTTTAACTTCAGGTATCAGTGTATTTGAGATTCTCTATTTTGTACTCACTCAAGAGAGCGTCAGATAAGTAAGATATGTATGTTTTAACATTGGGTTATTGTCAGAGTGTGCAACTTCACTTAAAGTATGTCTTGTGGGCTATAATAGAGAGCCATTTGGCATATTTTGCTTACCATTTCAGCCTAATGAAGGCCTGCAAATGTTGATTGAATTAGAATCCTGCTATGCATACCTGTTGCTTAATATTAATCTTTGCTCGGAGTTAAGTAGCCGGCAATGGATGCTTGAGCTGATACCATTTGGGTTGCTCATTCTCGTCAACGTAAGATGCTGCCTGTTTCCCTGGTTTGCAGAGAACCGAACTGCCAAAGCTTAACCCTTTTTAGTAGGGTTGACAATTTGTGACATAACCCGACACGATACGAAGTTAAACGAGTTTGAATTTAGTACAAAAGAGTTCGGGTCATAAACATGTCAATCCGTTTAAAACACGATTTCGTGTTTTAAACATGTTAAATCCACCTAACCCATTTAAATACTTATTAACATGTTTAGTAAACAGGTTAACACATTAATATAATTAATTATTGACCTATTTAAACACGTATTAACCTATATATATATATATATATATAAACGCGCGCACTTTAATACAATAATATATATAAAAAATTTAAATTATCAAATAAAATATTATTCAATGCTAATTCATTATTAAATAAATACAATTAAATTATTAAATATAATAAAAATTTATGCTAGTATTATTAATTGTATTGTGTAGTTATAATAAAATTATATATCTATGGAATAATTTAGTATTGTCAATTATATTCATAGAAATATATAGTTTTGATTTATACTAAAAACATTATTAACAAAATTTATAGTGTAAATTAGCATTTATATTAAGTATTAGTATTAATTAAAGATAATTTTCTTTTCAAAAAATAAATATAATTGAAGTAGATGCTATATAATATTTAATTTAATATTAAGCAAATAAGCACAATAGAAATACTCAAGTTATATAGTTTAGTATCAATTAATATTAATACTAAACAATTCATCAAAAGTAGGTCTCAAATAAATACTATATAATACTAAATTATTATTAAATATTAATTTAATATTAAACAAATATTATTAAAATACTTAAAAATATAAATAATATAAAATGTTAATTACAATACAAAAATTACATCATTATATTTAAAAATATTATTAATTATTATATTTTGTATTTTAAATGTATAAATATGTTAAAATGTATTAAATATGTTAAACGTATTAAAGCATATTAAATGTGTCAAAACGTGTAAAACTATATTAAAATTTATGTCTAAACACATTTAGATCTGTATAGGTTAAATGGATTACACGGGATCGTGACGTATAACATATTATTTAATCGTATTCGTATTTAAATTTATAATTTTAACACAATTAATTAAACGAATCGTGTTTAAATGAATAATTTTTATGTTATAATCATAGTTTGACATCACCCGTTTATGAGCCGTTAACAAAAAATTGCCAGCGTTATTTTTCAGAAATTGAAGAGTCAACTTGCCATAAATATATATAATGGACCTAATCGTTGAGTGTTGACTCGTACGTTACAAGTATACAGTCATTTAACAACAATTAAATTTTAGTTTAGCATAAATAATTCAAGGGATATAATATTGAGATGCAGTGCTGACTACTAAATGGTGTATGATAAATGTAAAAATATTTATATATATTTTTTAATATACTTAATCAAAGTATAAACCAATCTGAATGAGTTTTAACTATTTTAAACTTCATTCATTTGATATTAAGATGAGAAAATATAAACTATAAAATAAAATTATTCATTTATAGATTAAAAATGAATTATTAACTATAAAAATTAAAAAAAAACTATAAAAATTATAAATTTATTTTAACAACATATTTAAATATTTTTTTAATATTTATTATAAATATTATGAAATAACTGATGAATTTTTATAGTTTTATAAACAGAATTTTACATAGTTTAAAACTCGTCTTGTTTATTAAATGAATCTCAATATATTAATTTTAACAAATTTTTATCAAATCAAATTTTAAATAGTTTATATTTAGTATGATTTATTTTTCACTCTATCTATATTATAGAATTTTATTTATTAAAGTGCAACATAACAATAAAAATCGAAGAAAGAGAACATTAATTATCCACTTAGTCAATAATGAAATACTACATCTAAAAACTATTTATTTTGAAAATTTTGAACAAAGATGGAGATTATTTAGTGTAGTAGGGAAATTAACATGTCAAATGGAGTTTTTATTTAAATTTAGGATAATGAATCAACAAGGTAATTGATACTATTAACTGGTTAAAGAAAAAAGCTAATTGATATTTGAAAGAAATTTCATAATGAGATTAACAATAAATAAAACTATTAAACTAGAGTTGGATGAGTAACTTGAATTTTATTTACATTCTTTTATTTTTATGAGAACTAGAGTAAAATTATAATCTGATTTAATTTTTATAATTTCCAAAATTGAGATATCCACTTAAATCATTATTAGGTTTTAAATATTTATTAAAAAATCTGAAATTAAGTTAATTATTTAAATTATTAAAAAAATAATACTCCTTTTGTAAATAGAATATATTGATTATAAAACTAATTTTTTTTTTTACAAAAAAACTGATTTCTGTGGTGTACGCGCTGAAAATGAGAGTGGGGAAAAAGAAGAAAAATCTAAAACAAACCATGGTTAAGAAGCAAGTAGTAAAACTAGTTTAAAAAAAAAAAAAAAAAAGAAAGGGAAAGTGTGAAGAGAAGAGAAATGGTGAGCTTTGGGGTTTTGAGTTTGACTATTATTTTATGATATGTATCTAATCTGTGTGTGCTGTGTGTGTGTGCGCTGCTTCTCTTCTCTTTAGCAAATGAAGGAAGAAGAAGCATATGATTTGGTATTATTGAAACACTAATTTACAACAACAGCAGCAACAAATTAAGCCTCACACTATGCCTTAAAATAAAGACTCTTCTTTTCTGCTCCTCCTTGAAACTCTGTGCGTTTACTGATCCGTTTGTTTCTTTTGTTGCCTCTGTTTCTGTCCTTATTTATAACCAAAACCCAACAACTGGAATCTTCTTTCAGATCTCTCTATCTGTAGCTGGTGAGCTTTTCTTTTTCTATGTTTTTTTTTTTTTTTGTACCCCTTTAAACCCATGTCTTAGTTTATGTATACATGTGCTTTGTTCATAATTTTTGTTTAGTTACTGATTGATCCTTGCTCTTGGTTTTGGTTTCTGGGTTCTCTTTGTTTTCATCAGTTCTTCATTTAAATTATCTAATTTCTGCTGATCTTGCTTAAGTTTTCAACTGGGTCTTCTTTATCTTTTCCTAATTTTGAGAAAGTTTCTATCTTTTTTACATGCATATATTTTTAAAATGTTTTGTTCTTGATTTTCCTGCTCTGTTTGATTTATATGTGGCAATAAATGGGCTTGCCTTTTTTTTATTTTTTAGTGTTGGAGGCTTTGGGGTTGATGGACTGGAGCTCTAGTGGTTATAAAAATTGGTGTTTTGGTAATTTTGCTGTATCAAGAGACTACACGTTTGGCTTCAAAGTGATTTAAATTCATCTTGTTGCATATTTGTTAAGGGTGATCTTACTTTGAGCAAATTGATACAAGGATTTTATAATTCTTGTAAATAAGCAGACCTTTTGGTTACTTTATGGAATTTTGGTGGAACTTCTGAAATTATATTTTTTCTGCTAATCGTTGCAATGGGGGGGCTTTGCTCGAGGAGTTCCACTGTAGAAAATGCTCCCGGTGGAGGCTTTCCACATTTGAATGGTCATTTTGCTGGTTCTAGTTTGGTTTATCAGTCTCGCGAACTGAAAATAAACAGCGATATAACTTCACCTCCAGTTGGGGAAAATGTGGAAAATAAGCAAGTGAGAGAGCCATTTTCATTTCCGGAGAGAAATGTGGTTCCATACGGGATGAACCCGGATGACATTGACGATGGTATTCCTCGCTTATCAAGAAATAAATCTAGATCAGCCAAATCTAAGCAGGCAAAGGTTTGTCTTAACTTGGATGTGATTTATACTCATAACTCTGCTTGCTTTTAACTTTTCTGTTTATCAGCTTATATCTTTACTTGACATTTTAATCAGTAATCTGTTATTTCAGCATATAACATGTACTATAAATACCTGTGACTGTTTTGCGTAGAGAAATTAAATTGTAAAGACTTTGCATTTGTATCATTCTGAAATTGACTCCTTTTGTTTACCACTAGTTGATGTGCTTGTTGCTAACTTCATGCATATGTTGCAAAGCTCTTTTCACTGCCAAGTATAGACTTGAATAGAAGACTAATTTCTGTGAAAACAACAAAATTGGAAGGTTTTGATGTTTAGTAGAGGCTTAGTGGTTTGAGCAGTTTGCTGCTGAAAGCTTATGGCAGCAATGTAGAATGTAGTTATGGCTTTGGAACAACTCCTAGAATTGTGACTCATAATAGGCTAGGTGAGAATGCAGTGATGGGCTAGGATATATGTAACTGGTGATATGTCTGTTATTTACCATAAGAGAATGATGTACACCAGCCTTTCGTCTCTTAGAAACAGAACCAGAGGCAGAAGAGGAAGAATTCTTTTAAGAATTTTGAGATTTTTTTTTTCATTTTGCTGGCTTAAATAATCGATTCTAAACATTGTTAATTTCATTAAGGAAAAGCATTCTAACCATTATTAATCAAATATGACAATGATCTCAATTTATTTTAGATGCTTCATGCTAAGAGTATTAATGTGTAAATTTATCTAAGGATGTGCAGAAGACATTTGATATCAGTTTCTTGTGTAAAGTGTAGACTAATGATTACTGTGGAAATGTACTTTACTGGAGACCAACCCATCAAAATCTATTCATTAAAAATTGTTTAACTTTTCAAGAGATAGTTGGTTTCTGTAATTTCTTTCTTGTAGAGGCAGCTTTTGCATTCCAACATAAAAGAAATTTGGTAAAGAGGAAAATTCTTAATCTAAACCGGTGATACTATAGCGCTGCTATATGTATAGAGGTGCATATCACTCCTATATAAACAGCGAGGAATAAACAAGGGATGATATTACCAAATGATCTGAAAAAATGATAAGACAAAATGACCATGTAATAATTATTTAGAGACACAAAATGTAGTAACAATGAAATCACAAAATATCAAAACATAGTATTTGGGTTGACAGTTGATTATCCTGACTTCTGAGATATCAGTTTCTACCTGTGACTGAATAGATTAAAGTTCTGTGAAACTTCACTTGTGTATGTCTATGGAACTTCCTTCTTTGGAGGCATTTCTTGGACAACTTTAAAATTATGGGCGAATGGTATTTATGGCCTTTCCTCAAAAACTTTAGTAAATTTGCTTTTATTCCTCCATACACTAGAGCATCAGGGGATTTTATTACTTTGTAAATATTGGCGTCTTGTTTGAACCTGTGACCTCCAAGTTGAAATCACAAGTTTTAACCAGTATGCTTCTAACGTGATTTGCTAGTATTCTGCATAGTTGGGGTGCTAAAAGATAGTTCATCATTTACCCTGGTAATTGATGTTAAATAAAGATGCTCCGTGTCACACTAATTCATTGAATCAATTTGCTATTTTGGTGTTGCAGGTTGCAGAAGTGAGCTCACTTTTGGGAAGAGCTGGAACTGTTGGACTTGATAAGGCAGTAGAAGTGTTGGACACACTTGGTAGCAGCATGACAAATTTAAATCTCAGCAGTGGCTTTACCTCAGGAGTGACAACAAAAGGAAATAAAATTTCAATTTTAGCTTTTGAAGTTGCTAATACAATTGTTAAGGGTGCCAATCTAATGCAGTCCCTTTCGAAAGAAAACATTAAGCATTTAAAAGAGGTAGTGCTTCTCTCAGAAGGGGTGCAGAATTTAATTTCAAGAGATATGGATGAACTCTTGAGGATTGCGGCAGTTGATAAGAGGTAGATTCTGCAGAAATGGCTATATAGATTTGAAACAATATTTTCTCCTTTCTTCTTTTTTTGCTGCTGCTTTATAATAATGATTGGAAAGACAAAGAGGATATACTAATCAATTTTCTCTAATTTCGGCAGAGAAGAACTGAAAGTTTTCTCTGGAGAAGTGGTGCGTTTTGGAAATCGTTGCAAAGATCCCCAATGGCACAACTTGGACCGTTACTTTGAAAAGTACTTCTCATGGCATATATATGTTGTATGATAATTGATACAATATTCAAATAAATTTGTTATGTGTTCTCATGTTATTATTTGTAATTGTTAGGTTGGGTTCAGAACTCACACCTGAAAAGCAATTAAAGGAAGAAGCAGAGACAGTGATGCATCAGTTGATGAATTTGGTGCACTATACAGCTGTGAGTATCTGATGTTGCTATTGTACAGAGCTACCCTAAGTTGCACTTGCATAATGCATTGCAGTTTCTTATTGTGGTAATTAGGCAAGTGTTTAACTTTGTGCTTGGATGGACTATGCTAATTTTTATGGGATCCTAGAGGTTTTCTTTTCCTGTCCATTTCTTTTATCTTTTTCCATTTGAGGATGAGCTTTGTGTGATCATAAGGTTAGTCCATTGTGGCCTTGAGTCATTTGTTCAAAAAGCAGAAACAGGCTTCTTTCATTGTAAGGAAAGGCTGCATTGGTTTAAACCTTCCTAGATGGTGCTTTTATTGACTGGGTAGTGGGGAGAGAAAATGCCCTCCACAGTCACTATACACATGGGACACACCCCACTAACAATCACAGGACTCAAAAGAGCCCTCAACTCTTGGTGCTGAGAGCCAATGCTTAAGTGGTTCATTACATGGAGCATCTGTACTGATAAGGGACTTTCAATTATATCTGCATAATTAATTGCTGTTTATATTTAGTGCTAGCTGTTCAAAATGCAAAGACAGACTGTGTTTTCCGTATGTAAAAATGCTTTTGGAAGCTGAAACAGTGTTGGAAAATTCAATTAAACATTATGGAATAACTATGTAGATAAGTAAACCTCTAATTGTTCTTGAATCATGTTCTTCTAGTTCTTTGGTCAATTTATTTAGTCAACCATGAAAATGTTTAAGCCTTGTTGATATGTTGCTAGCTAATAATGGTGTATGAGGTGAGGCCTATCCATAACTGGTTGTTTTTTGTTTCAGATACCAGATTCCTCTTGGCAAACTGTAAATGTAGGCCAACTTCTTTGATATTGTCTAAATTCATAATCCCATCCTGATAGTTGGATGCAAATTACCCTCACGCTCAATTCACATCCCACATCCATTGATAACATGCATCTGATCGAACATTGATGCTCATTGATAAGGCTCAGAAGGCTACAAGAATGACGAGAGACCATTATTAGTTGTAGTTTTAACTTTGTCCTAGCTACCTAGTGTTTTTGAAACCTTGAAAGCCATATTGTCCAAAAGCCATTAACGCCTTAAGAGTTGAATTTCATTTCAAATATTTCTTTTTTCTTTACTGTGTGGTTGTGCATGTGCATGTGTGCATGTCCATGTTTAAATGCTAAGAAAAAAAATTATAGCATTAGAGGGAAATGAGAAATACCAACATATTTGCTGGAGGAGAATTATTGGGAAAAAGGGTGGAAGGAAGTGGATTGAATACAAGGTACTGCTTAATTCATTTGATATATTAAGTAGTTAAGCCAACCAGACTTACATTTATAGCAGAGAGAGGCCTTCCTGAAACCACTTTAATCTCTTTCCATGCTCAAAATGCAAGAGATAGATTTTTTGTAAGGTTATCCACATATGGTCCAAGCCTGCAGTTCATTTCCCATTCTCAGTGCATCCATTTTTCACTTCCCCGGTTTTTCCCTTTGTATTTGTCAGTTTACAGTTGCATCTTTTTGTTGATCTACCTAGTATACTCCTTAATAATCATCTACAAAGTAGAAATGGTGGGTGCAAACTGAGGAGTATTGAAGTTGTTGAGAAATGCATGTAAGTGCTATTTTTGGAAAACATGCTTATTATTAATATAACTATAATTTGGCTATTGAGTATTATTTGGCTATGAAGGACGTTAACATAACTGATGGGAGTGAATTATAATTTTCATACCACAGGCATTAGTCATTAGTGGTCAAAGTTGTGCAAACTCGTTCTTCTCACTTTTGTACTTGTATAGTTTAAAATTTGCCTTTTGCATTTAGTCTTATACCAGGGTATTAAAAAACGGCCGATACTGTGCGTATCGGCCATTTCGTACCGGAAAATAAGGAGGCCGGTCTGATATTTAAGCGGATCGGGACTTCTAGATGACTTTGGTCACTAAACCGGTGATGTACAGGTAGAATCGGCCGTATCGGGTGTTATTTTCCGGTACGGTGGCTGTTCTCGGTAGAGTTCCGGCGAAGGAAGAAGAAGAGGAGGAAGGTAGG